>JAVJIF010012954.1:0-67510 GCA_038442645.1 Agave tequilana | reverse complement strand
TACGTACTAAGTTGCGTATTCTGATTTTCGATCGTATTTTTCGATTTACTTCTCGTATTTGACCAATTTCAATTTCAAATATCATTTCTAATATATTAGATTTAGGTGAATTTCTGGAATTTTCTAGAATTAAAATGAATTTCTTCAAAACGGTGTCGACCAGTATCGCTGATCGATTCCTGGAATTTAATTCCCAAACAGTTAGGAATTTCAAGAGAATCTTTTAGACATTATTTCTTAGAATGACATTTCTTATCTAAATACTTTTTTTTAGAATTTTATAAATTTATGAAAATTCTTTCGGAGTCGGTAGGTAACTGATTCCGGGATTTTTAGTTTTAAAACTATAAGGTATTTCTTCAAACAGATTTCACTATACGTCTTCATATATTATTATTGATTTTTGGTAAAATTTACGAGTCGTTCCGAGATACTTGAATTTCGGACGATTTCGGTATTTTCCGAAATGTTTTCCGCATTCTCGATTTAAACCCGGGAATCAGTGTTTTCAATATTTTCATTTTCAAAATTAAGAAAATATCTTTTCTTTTACAAATTCTTTTCCTTTTTCTTTTTCCTTTTCTTCCTTCTTTCCTTCCACCAACTTCCCAAAATATCTTCTTTCAAAATATCCAAATTCCACACCCTTCCCCATTAATGCCTCTCTTTTTCTCTCTCTTCCATGGCCGGCCACCATTGGCCAAGGGAGACAACCCCATCCTCCCCTATTTGCACAAAACCCCTCTCCAATTCTTTAATTTCATCCCCTTTACAAAAATCAAATCCTATATAAACTTTCCTTTACAATTCTTTCTCTCTTTTTTCACTTCTCCATCTCAATCCCTAACTCCCAACCACCTCAAAGCCTTCACCATCTTCTTCTCAAGCTACCACACTCTTGGTTTTGGATCGCATCTCACTTCGTCGGAGGTATCGCCAAAGACCTAGTTGGTGACATCGTCGGCAAACGATCCTTCAAGACTCGTAGAACCTTCAAATAACCTTTCCTTGTGAGTATTTTTACTCACCAAGACTAGATTACTTCTTTGTGTACATGTGAAGATCATTCATATACACTTGTGTCATAAAAATCCCATTTTTAGGCCAACAAACAACCATCTGAAATTCTTTTCTGTTTTCTGTTTTCTCCAGGATTAGTCGACTTGACCTAGAGACTAGTCGACTAACCCACTTTAGTTGAAACGTAGCTTTTCTGATTTTCACAGTTTTAGTCGACTAACCCATTTTTACCAGTCGACTAGACCCCCTAGTCGACTACATTTTGACCCCTAGTCGACTAATTTTCCTTGAACCAAAAAATTACCAACTCTCGGCTCTAGTCGACTTATCCCAAATTATTAGTCGACCAGAGACCTCTAGTCGACTATACATAGTACCCTAGTCGACTAACATGTCCCGGAAATTAATCCCAACTTTTTATATCACAGATTTAGTCGACTTGCGTACCCGTTAGTCGACTTATAGTTCACCAAGTCGACTACCCTTCCAACCCAAGTCGACTACCAAACTCTCTGGAAAACCACTTTAGTCGACTCCTGCGGACTATTAGTCGACTGAAGACCCTTATTAGTCGACTAATCTCCCACCTAGTCGACTAATTCTGACTATTTAACTTAGTTGTTTCCTTTTCTGATTTTGGACTTTAACCTCTATGCATGTGATACTTTGTTCATGTTTATGCTTCATAATCGATACCTCATGACATATTACTCGTTGGATCTCACCACTTATACTCTATGACTTGTTACCATGTATTTTCATGTTAGGACTTGTTAATTAATATATACATCTCCACCTTATCATGCCATCACTTACATCAAGCATGATAGACTCGACTTTTGTATAAAATAGACCAATTTACATTGGGTCCGGGGGAAGACATGCGGATATCGATGTGTTCGTGTTTACAGTGGCTTTTAGGAGTGTTGTGCAACCCATGTTCCGGTCTAACCTGTGGGCCTCCAGGGGACCGAGGGGAGTGCTTGCTCCCTTTATTTCTGGTACCATCATGAAAAGGGCATACATAAGTCCCTCCAGTTGAGCCTAGCGGCTGGCTTCCGTCACCAAGCAACGGAACAATCAATGGCCGTTATCCCGGGTATGTACGGGGTCCACTGTAAACATAGTTCGTCGATACAACCGCTGATTTCCAATAACCCCTTGCTTTATTGGGATATGGACCTATGTGCTCTGGGACGCTGGGTCACATAGTTAGATATCACAGTAAGACAAGTAATAATAATAAAATGTTAATTGTAGATCTATTATACGACTTTATCTATTCATGCTTTTCATATCTGTTAGTTGATATACTGTATAGTCCCATCTTACTTGTACTCGTCCCTTAGCCACTTGGCTGCAGCCATCTATTGTTTATATGTCTTGATTCCTTGGATTTGCATATTCAGATTCCGAGACCTGGAACGAAGTGGATCCTTCCACGGAAGATCAGGCATACTTCAGTGAGCAGGCTGACCAGCTCTAGTTCCCTCGTGCCGTACTCCTCTTTTTGGCTCACGAGTCTCCATCTCTTACGTGAGCACCTTGTGTATATCTTTGTATATATTCTTTTGGACTTGGTTGTGAAAACAAAACACTTGTAAAGTGTAACAGTTATCATAACTTGTATAACTTTGTATTTGTACTTCTATAGTTGGCATATGAATACACCATGCTTTGTGTTGTACTCTGATTTTGTATTGTACGTTCATGCTTAGCGTATATACGTGGGGGCATTTCTGACCTACGTATATACGTCGCAGTGACGTCCCCGTATCCGTGGAATCGGGGCGTTACAGGTTGGTATCAGAGCTAGGCTCTCAAACCTAAAGTACAATCAAGTGGCAAATTCTAGTAATTTGCTTATGCCAACTACAATGTACAAAGTTATAGAGTCCTTCTTGCTTCCTTCATTGATCAATTCCTTCGTATCCTAAACTCCTTTCAATTGTTTCCAATTCCAGTTATCATACGGTATGGAGAGACGATCGGGTCGTAACAACATCGGGCAGGTGCCCAATGGACCCGTAGGAGGAGAGAATGCTGATGTCCTGAGAATCATTCAGACTATGGTGGAAAACCAACAACAGCAGATGCAGAACCAGCAACAGCAGATGGAAAATCAGCAGCAGCAGACCGAGCTCCTTAGACAAGAGTTAGCAGCCCCGAAGGAACAGAAGCCGGGAATGTATCGGACTTCAGAAGACTACAGCCTGCTATATTCACGGGGAGCGAGAAACCATTGGAGGCGGAGTAATGGTTGACGGACACGACAGACCTACTAAATGCAGCCCGTGTCCCGAAGGAGAACCAAGTTGAAGTCGCCAAGATTCAGCTTAAAGACATAGCTCGGACTTGGTGGCTTGCAGAGGAGGCCCGCTTGGAGAGACCTATCTCTTGGGATACGTTCTCCAAGAGTTTCTACAGCCGCTTTTTCCCTGCTACAGCGCAGAAAGATATGGAGGAGCAATTCATCAGACTCCAGCAGGGGAACAAGTCCGTGGACGAGTATGCCGCGGAGTCTCTCAGATTGAGCCGCTTCGCGCCATATATGGTGACGGACGAAGAGAAGAGAGCAAGCAGGTTTCAGCAGGGCCTGCAGTTGGACTTACAGGCCTTCTTGATGTCTCAACAGATGAAGACCTATTCTGAGGTTCTCACCGTCGCTCGAGAGGTAGAGGGGTGTTACAGAGGAAGCAAGAGAACCAGGCCATGAAGAGGCCGTTTGTACCCATGGGAAGAGGGGGCCCATTTAGAGCAGCGAAGATTCAGAGGCAACCTTTCAGACCGGCTCCTTACCAGACAGCCCAACCATCTACCTTCTGCAACTTCTGTCTGAAACCAGGACACACTCGAGCAAATTGCCGTAGAGCAAATGGGTGGTGCCTGATATGTGGTTCCAGAGATCATTCTATAGGGGCTTGTCCACACAGGAGATTGGAGATAGCCAACCAGACCTTGCCATTACTTCCAGGACCGAGTGGACAGCGGGCAGTACCAGGGCCACTTGGGCAGAGAAGCCAGGGACCGGTGATGAGGAGAGCACCCCTTCCTCCACAGCATGTCATTCGCCCAGTACAGAGAGGAGGTAGGACGTCAACAGGGCGTGGCAGAGGTCAGGCTTACAACTTGACGGAAGCAGAGGCTGAGGCTTCATAGGAGGTGATAAAGGTAACATCAGAGTTCATGCAAAGCCTGTTCTCGCTTTATTTGATTCGGGTGCATCCCACTGTTACATCTCAGATAAATTTGTGGCTTTACATTCAATACCTGTTAAGGTTTTAGACCACAATTGGGAGATAAGTACAGGGAATGGGGTAGTTATATCTTCCCGAGTTTGTACTGACTGTCCAGTAGAACTATGTGATAAGGTCTTAGCCATAGATATGCTCGTACTAGACACCAAAGGGTACGACGTGATCTTAGGCATGACCTGGCTCAGTCAGTACTATGCTGTGATTGATTGTAGGAAGAAGAAGATCAAGTTTAGAATTCCACTTCAACCAGAGTTCCAGTTTAGTGGAGAAGTGAAGACCACCAAGGGAAAGTCTCAGATTACTTCTTCGGAGGTTCAGAAGCAGAAGGTGCCGGTGTGGGATGAATTCCCGGAGGTGTTTGCTGAGATCACAGGACTGCCACCTGTCAGGATGATTGAGTTCTCCATCGAGACTATTCCAGGAGCAGCACCTATATCCAAGGCTCCGTACAGGATGGCACCGACGGAGTTGGAGATCCTGAAGAAGCAGCTGCAGGAGTATTCAGATAAGGGAGTGATTAGGCCAAGTACTTCACCATGGGGAGCTCCAGTACTGTTGGCCAACAAGAAGGATGGTAGTAAGAGACTTTGTATTGATTACAGGGAATTGAACAAGGTCACCATCAAGAACAGGTATCCCCTTCCCAGGATTGATGATCTATTTGATCAGCTTAATGGAGCCCGTGTGTTCTCCAAATTGGATTTACAGTCGGGTTACCACCAGCTGAGGGTGAAGAAAGAGGACATACCGAAGACGGCATTCAGGACCCGATATGGCCACTATGAGTTCTTGTTATGCCTTTCGGAGTCACTAATGCCCCTGCAGTGTTTATGGACTTGATGAACCGAGTGTTCTCGCCCTTCTTGGATCAGTTTGTTGTTGTTTCATCGACGACATCTTGATCTATTCAAAGAACAATAGGGAGCATGCTGAACACTTGAGGATTGTGTTGCAGACACTTCAGCAGGAGCAGCTTCATGCCAAGAGAAGTAAGTGTGAATTCTGGCTGGACAGTATAGCATTTCTTGGACATATGGTGTCAGCAGAAGGTATCTCAGTTGATCCGAGCAAAGTCCAGGCAGTAAAGGATTGGCCAGTTCCGAGGACGGTGACGGAGATAAAGAGTTTTCTTGGACTAGCTGGATATTACAGACGTTTCGTCCAGGATTTCTCTCGGATTGCAGCTCCGTTAACCCAGCTCACCCGGAAAGGAGTAAGGTATATTTGGACAGAGGAGTGTGATGCAGCCTTCGAGCAGTTGAAGCAGAAGCTCATTTCAGCTCCTATCTTGAGAACTCCCTCAGGGAGAGGAGGGATGGTCATCTTTAGTGATGCATCAGGTAAAGGCCTAGGATGTGTACTTATGCAACATGATCATGTTATAGCATATGCATCTAGGCAATTGAAGCCTCATGAGAGGAATTACCCAACTCATGACTTGGAGTTGGCGGCAGGATGATCTTTGCCTTGAAGATTTGGAGGCACTATCTTCTGGGAGATAAAGTGCTGATATATACAGATCACAAGAGCTCAAGTATATCTTTTCACAGAAAGAGTTGAACATGAGGCAGAGGCGGTGGTTGGAACTGATGGCAGACTATGACATTGACTTGCAATATCATCCAGGCAAGGTCAATACAGTTCCAGATGCCCTGAGCAGGATGCCAGAGAACAGAGTGTTAGTCCAAATCACTCAACAGAAGGAGTTGATTCAAGACTTTATCAGATTGGACTTGATGG
Organism: Agave tequilana; assembly: GCA_038442645.1. Classification (NCBI taxonomy): domain Eukaryota; kingdom Viridiplantae; phylum Streptophyta; class Magnoliopsida; order Asparagales; family Asparagaceae; genus Agave; species Agave tequilana. The sequence continues at coordinate 61,493 of JAVJIF010012954.1, read as the reverse complement.
TGGTTCGAGGAGCTGAGAAGACAGGACAGCTTATGACCTTGCAGATCCAGTCTTCATTGATAGAAGAGATCAAGGAAGCTCAGAAGAAGGACCCCAGACTTCAGACATTCAGAACTCAGGTAGAGGCTGGATTGAGGACGGATATCTGTATTCGTCCGGATGGTGCATTGTACTTTGGAGGTAGGCTTTGTGTTCCCCAAGGGGAAGTCAGACAGAAGATTTTGGAGGAAGCACACAGTTCAGCCTATTCTATACATCCAGGAGGAAACAAGATGTACCAGGACTTGAAGAAGCACTTTTGGTGGAATGCTATGAAGAGAGAGATAGCTCAGTTTGTAGCTAAGTGCTTGGTGTGCCAGCAAATAAAGATTGAGCATCAGAGATCAGCTGGGCTTCTTCATCCTTTGCCAATACCTGAATGGAAGTGGGAGCACATCACTATGGACTTTGTCACGGCATTACCTCGTAGTCCCAAAGGTAATAATGCTGTGTGGGTTATCATTGATCGTCTCACCAAGTCAGCTCATTTCATACCATTCAGGGTGGGTCAGACTACAGAAGTTCTGGCAGATAAGTATGTGAAGGAGATAGTTCGTCTGCATGGAGTTCCAGTCAGTATTGTATCCGATAGAGATACCAGATTCAGATCTCATTTCTGGGAGAGTCTCCAAGAGAGTCTGGGAACTCGTCTGAAGTTCAGTACAGCCTATCATCCTCAGACAGACGGACAATCTGAGAGGACCATCCAGATCCTCGAGGACATGCTTAGAGCCTGCATGATTGAGTTCAGGGGTTCATGGGAAGATCATCTTCACTTGGCTGAGTTTTCTTATAACAACAGTTATCAGGCAAGTATTAAGATGGCACCTTTGAGGCACTATATGGGAGGAAATGCAGGTCACCGATTTGTTGGGATGAAGTCGGTGAGAGGAGTCTATTGGGGCCAGAGATTTTGATCCAGACCACAGAGAAAGTTAGAGTTATCAGAGATCATCTCAAGGCAGCTCAGAGTCGGCAGAAGAGCTGGGCAGATTTGCAGAGGAGGCCATTGGAATTCGGAGTTGGAGATCATGTGTTCTTGAAGATTTCACCTACCAAGGGAGTAATCCGGTTCGGCACTCGTGGGAAACTAAGTCCGAGATATATCGGCCCATTCGAGATATTGGATCGAGTGGGAGATGTGTCTTATCGATTGGCGTTGCCGCCATCGTTGGACGGAGTTCATAATGTTTTCCACGTGTCTCAGTTGAGGAGGTATGTTAAGGATGACAGCCATATTTTGGATCATTCCGAGCTGGAGCTACAACCAGATTTATCATATCAGGAGCAGCCAATGGCCATCTTGGATAGGAGTGTGAAGACACTGAAGAACAAAGCCATACCTTTAGTGTTGGTATCTTGGAACCGCCATGCGCCAGGAGAGGCCACTTGGGAACGAGAGACGTCATCCGAGAGCGTTATCCTCAACTCTTCTCATCTTGATTGGTTAGACTCTTTCCTTTTACTCTTTTCTATTTGTTATCTCTCATCCTAGCCTTATCTATCTGTTACCATTCCTGTTACCCTTCACCTTATGAAATTTCGAGGACGAAATTTTTGTAAGGTGGGTAGATTGTAATACCCCGTTTCCGAAATACGTACTAAGTTGCGTATTCTGATTTTCGATCGTATTTTTCGATTTACTTCCCGTATTTGACCAATTTCAATTTCAAATATCATTTTCTAATATATTAGATTTTAGGTGAATTTCTGGAATTTTCTAGAATTAAAATGAATTTCTTCAAAACCGTGTCGACCAGTATCGCTGATCGATTCCTGGAATTTTAATTCCCAAACAGTTAGGAATTTCAAGAGAATCTTTTAGACATTATTTCTTAGAATGACATTTCTTATCTAAATACTTTTTTTAGAATTTTATAAATTTATGAAAATTCTTTCGGAGTCGGTAGGTAACTGATTCCGGGATTTTTAGTTTTAAAACTATAAGGTATTTCTTCAAACAGATTTCACTATACGTCTTCATATATTATTATTGATTTTTTGTAAAAATTACGAGTCGTTCCGAGATACTTGAATTTCGGACGATTTCGGTATTTTCCGAAATGTTTTCCGCATTCTCGATTTAAACCCGGGAATCAGTGTTTTCAATATTTCATTTTTCAAAATTAAGAAAATATCTTTTCTTTTACAAATTCTTTTCCTTTTTCTTTTTCCTTTTTCTTTCCTTCTTTCCTTCCACCAACTTCCCAAAATATCTTCTTTCAAAATATCCAAATTTCCACACCCTTCCCCATTAATGCCTCTCTTTTTCTCTCTCTTTCCATGGCCGGCCACCATTGGCCAAGGGAGACAACCCCATCCTCCCCTATTTGCACAAAACCCCTCTCCAATTCTTTAATTTCATCCCCTTTACAAAAATCAAATCCTATATAAACTTTCCTTTACAATTCTTTTCTCTTTTTCACTTCTCCATCTCAATCCCTAACTCCCAACCACCTCAAAGCCTTCACCATCTTCTTCTCAAGCTACCACACTCTTGGTTTTGGATCGCATCTCACTTCGTCGGAGGTATCGCCAAAGACCTAGTTGGTGACATCGTCGGCAAACGATCCTTCAAGACTCGTAGAACCTTCAAATAACCTTCCTTGTGAGTATTTTTACTCACCAAGACTAGATTACTTCTTTGTGTACATGTGAAGATCATTCATATACACTTGTGTCATAAAAATCCCATTTTTAGGCCAACAAACAACCATCTGAAATTCTGTTCTGTTTTCTGTTTTCTCCAGGATTAGTCGACTTGACCTAGAGACTAGTCGACTAACCCACTTTAGTTGAAACGTAGCTTTTCTGATTTTCACAGTTTTAGTCGACTAACCCATTTTTACCAGTCGACTAGACCCCCCTAGTCGACTACATTTTGACCCCTAGTCGACTAATTTTCCTTGAACCAAAAATTACCAACTCTCGGCTCTAGTCGACTTATCCCAAATTATTAGTCGACCAGAGACCTCTAGTCGACTATACATAGTACCCTAGTCGACTAACATGTCCCGGAAATTAATCCCAACTTTTTATATCACAGATTTAGTCGACTTGCGTACCCGTTAGTCGACTTATAGTTCACCAAGTCGACTACCCTTCCAACCCAAGTCGACTACCAAACTCTCTGGAAAACCACTTTAGTCGACTCCTGCGGACTATTAGTCGACTGAAGACCCTTATTAGTCGACTAATCTCCCACCTAGTCGACTAATTCTGACTATTTAACTTAGTTGTTTCCTTTTCTGATTTTGGACTTTAACCTCTATGCATGTGATACTTTGTTCATGTTTATGCTTCATAATCGATACCTCATGACATATTACTCGTTGGATCTCACCACTTATACTCTATGACTTGTTACCATGTATTTCATGTTAGGACTTGTTAATTAATATATACATCTCCACCTTATCATGCCATCACTTACATCAAGTATGATAGACTCGACTTTTGTATAAAATAGACCAATTTACATTGGGTCCGGGGGAAGACATGCGGATATCGATGTGTTCGTGTTTACAGTGGCTTTTAGGAGTGTTGTGCAACCCATGTTCCGGTCTAACCTGTGGGCCTCCAGGGGACCGAGGGGAGTGCTTGCTCCCTTTATTTCTGGTACCATCATGAAAAGGGCATACATAAGTCCCTCCAGTTGAGCCTAGCGGCTGGCTTCCGTCACCAAGCAACGGAACAATCAATGGCCGTTATCCCGGGTATGTACGGGGTCCACTGTAAATATAGTTCGTCGATACAACCGCTGATTTCCAATAACCCCCTTGCTTTATTGGGATATGGACCTATGTGCTCTGGGACGCTGGGTCACATAGTTAGATATCACAGTAAGACAAGTAATAATAATAAAATGTTAATTGTAGATCTATTATACGACTTTATCTATTCATGCTTTTCATATCTGTTAGTTGATATACTTGTATAGTCCCATCTTACTTGTACTCGTCCCTTAGCCACTTGGCTGCAGCCATCTATTGTTTATATGTCTTGATTCCTTGGATTTGCATATTCAGATTCCGAGACCTGGAACGAAGTGGATCCTTCCACGGAAGATCAGGCATACTTCAGTGAGCAGGCTGACCAGCTCTAGTTCCCTCGTGCCGTACTCCTCTTTTTGGCTCACGAGTCTCCATCTCTTACGTGAGCACCTTGTGTATATCTTTGTATATATTCTTTTGGACTTGGTTGTGAAAACAAAACACTTGTAAAGTGTAACAGTTATCATAACTTGTATAACTTTGTATTTGTACTTCTATAGTTGGCATATGAATACACCATGCTTTGTGTTGTACTCTGATTTTGTATTGTACGTTCATGCTTAGCGTATATACGTGGGGGCATTTCTGACCTACGTATATACGTCGCAGTGACGTCCCCGTATCCGTGGAATCGGGGCGTTACATTATTAGATCTTTGAAATAAAAAAATGTGCGACAAAAATTCAACACATATATCAAACAATTTGAACCATTTTTGTATTCTTAAAATTTGCTTTAAACCAAAAACTGTATCTTTCAAAACTTGAATTTTTGAAATGAAAAATCGTTTTCTCTAAAACTCATGTAGATACAAAAACATGATATTGAAATAATTTTGAAGCATATTGTATATGGATAGAATCCAATATACATGAAAGATATTATATCTATGTTTTTGACATGAAAACAAAATCGGTTAAACTGAAAAACTAAAACATGAAACTTGAAACTTTAAACTTGTGTGTGTATTGTGAACTTGAGCATATCACACTATCTAATCTTTATACAAGATCTAAACATAATTTTAACTAAACAAACCGAGGTCTTCTTGTAGAACTCCGCCTAAGTCGACTTGATCCAAACACGATCCAAATGAGCTTGACTCCCCCGAGTACTAGATACGATCTTGACGCTCGAGCTCTTGAATCACCATGTGGAAGCTCCAAAACACTTTTGTTGAAGCAAATCACTTACTAATATCTTACTTAAATATCTGAAACTAAATATCACAAGACTATTAGTAAACTATAATTACATGAGTTAATCATCATTAAAACTAGAGTGAAGGGCCTCCGGGCTAACAAATAATTGTGATGAAGTTTTGAAGAAAAATGAAGCTCTATCTTCAAAACTTGTTTTTGTTTTAAAAGAAAATGATTCTTTGAAAAAACAAAATTTTTTCTATTTCTAATGAATTAGATTTGATTTCAAGTAAAATAAATCTTTGAACAATGATCTAGATACACATGTTTGCCATGCTAGTATAGCTTCACCTCCTAATGTATCTATTGCATGCTCCACCTCTTCTTCTATTATTAAAAATGATATAAAATTATTAAAGAAGAGTGTAGATTGTTTGGGCTCCACTTTGAGCCAATGTGCCATGAACCACACACGGTTGGAATCCATGTTTCACAAGAAACATACTCCTCATATACATGCACACCATACACGGCATAAAAATGATCATCATGCTCACACACATGATTCAAAGTAATCTCGTGTGTACACATGTATACATTGTGGACGTAAGGGCCACCTTGCAAGATTTGTTGTGATAGAGTACATAATATAAATTTTGCAAATAAATGTGTTTGGGTTAGAAAATGTGCTAAGCCCTATAGACCTAATAGAGTATGGGTACCGAAATCTACCCCATTGTATTGGATGTAGGTGTGGGCTCTCACTTGATGTGAGAGTAATGGTACCTGAGGTGAATGCATTTCGAGCTAAACGGTGACAATTTTGGATGCATCACTTTCAAGTGAAGTTTGGTGGGAGGACCACCGTGGTTTCGAGATCTAGAGATGTACCCCAATATTTTTGGTAACTATGTCTAACTCCTTATTTGTTTACATGCTTTCATATTGTTTATTTTTAGCATGTTTTAGTTTTTCATGATTATTATATTAAATGCCATGAAAATTAGACCAGTGATATGCATATATAGTCTTTGAGATATACCCATGTTTTATATGGATTTATATCATTGTGTTCTCACTTTAATTTAACTATTGTGTATCTCATAACTCTAAAACATGTGCATTCACATAATGATCATATTGGTTTATTTTATAATTCTTTTGCACTTCATGTTTTGATTACATGTTTAGATGTAGCGTTCATTAAAACGTATGTATATACTTGTACAACTAATGAGCCACAATTAGTTTTCTGTATGTTTGTACTTAATTACTCATTTGTATCCATTGGATGTACTAGTATAGCCTAGTTTTGATGATTCATGCATTTAACTTGTATTCTCTATTTTTGTATATGTTTTTATTTATAATGTGTTTAGCTCCATGTATATGTAAATTTAGCCTAAAACCATTAAATATACATGCATAAGTTTGAGTCACTTGCTTCTCATGCAATATTCAATCATGGACTCATTTGTGTTTAAGGATGATATGTATACTTTTAGTATTAGACATAACCTACATATGCCTTGAAGTTTAAATTATTTTGGTGTGAAAATTAAATTTCATGTTTTTCATGTTTATAAAGGAATTTCATTGAGCTTACATGCCTTATTTCCAGGATTTTGTAGATTACATGGTTCATACGCTCACATTATTTTTGTTTTCTTATGATTTTGTGTTCATGAGTCATATATGTGCCTTTTAGACCTTGAGTGTCGATGATCGTGTAACTTACATGTTTTTCATGAAATATATTCATGTTTTATTCCTTACTTGAAGAACTTCGTACTAGTTTTCAAGATTATCATAAAACTACTTGTGTATTTCTTCATTTTGGAAGAGTTTTCAATTATGCCAAATTATATTTGATTGGTATCCAATATTGCATATTTTACATCATAACTCCCATGCATATTACAAATAAATATATGAATTTTAATCCTCTTCTCTACATATTTGCAGGTACACATTTAAGAGAGAGATTTTCAAATAATCACTTAATTACCACTAATTAAGTGATTAATCCAAGCTTAAGGATAAAGCCAAATCTAAACCCAGATCCAGAGAGATTCGCGCAACAAACAGAGAATCCAAGTAGTCCACGTGGCTAACCAACTCTCAACTGAACTGTACCAGAAAGATCTGGACCAACGGCCCAGATCTGGCCGCGATCCGCGGCATGGGCGCGGCAATCTTGGGCCGTTAGATCCCCGGATTTTGTGGCAACCACCTTATCTCCAGAAGCTTCTCAGTTCTCCTATAAATACTTCATTTGTACCTGCGAGCAAAAACGGATCAGAGAAGAGAGAGAGCTTAGTTCATAGTTTTGTATTTTGATAGGTTTTCTTTAGGATTTTTAGCTCTCTATGATCTTCTTCTCCCTAGATTTCATTGCAAGAGAGAGTTGTATGAGAGAGAGAGCTTGTATCAACAAGGAGTGACAACTTGGAGCTATACAAGGATTGATCCATTCTCATCTACTCTACTTGAGCTTGATTCTAGTTTGTTTTCTTTTCCTTACTTGTTTTGTTAATTTCTTGCAATTTAATTCATGTTTAGCTTTTCTTTTGTAATGGTGTGTAGCTAATTCTTTCTCCATGAACTAGCTAACCACTACCTTGCTAGCTTCTAACTCATGGGTGATTGCTTTACTTCATCTTGCAATTTGTATGGTTTTCTCTTCTCCGATGGGTTTCTTTTCATTTCTGTGCAAGATCTTGTTGTAATTCTCCATATGATTCATGTGTGCCTCACTTGGAGCCTAGTCTTCGAACTAGTGCCTTGATGGAACATGGAGATGGAGCACCAATATGCTATTTGATGTATAACTTCACTACTTCCATTAGTGAATGTTGTATGTTCTTCATTTGCATCCCTTGAGTGTAGCTCTTTTGATTCCATTAGTGAAAGTCTATTTGTAGCCTATGACCATCTATGGAGGCTACAAGACAAGTCCAAGAATGAATCCCATCATCCATGTGAGAAGGTAATTAGACCACAAGCAAGACACATCCATGCCGATGAATCAACATGAGGCACGCATCACTATCACGGAGTTTAGTAAGTCTTTAGCAAGGTAGTTAAGGTTAGCTAGTCATGGTTTTATTTCATTCAAGTTTTCTTCAACTTTACTTTCTTTTTAGTTGTTAGTTCAAATCCAATCCCGATCTTGATTTCTCCCGATTTCCACCATGAACATAGACACCAATTCTTTGATTTGTTTTTCTTTTGATTCTTTATTCTTTTAAAAGCAAAGAAGAAGTCTCGTTTTCTCTTCTCACTAGTATCGTAACGATTCTACTCTAGCTCTCCTTGTGGTTCGACTCGGTATAGCTTTATGCTATAGCGGAAAGATTGGAACAAGGTATAATAATCACATATTCGAAGTGAACAAGATCCAAAGGTGAACTCTAAACATTGAACCATATCTTTAAATACCTAAATCTTGTGCAAAGACTTCGCGTACCTTGTTTACAACCAATCAATATTCAAATCCTATTTTTTTTGAAAACCCTTCATTTCAAAGGGTGGTTGGATGAGTGACCATGCCTTATATGCTCTAAATTGAAAATCTTTTTAACATGGGCATAAAAGGAAGGTTGCATGAGTTATACATTTGATCCTTGTTGTATTTTCAATTGGTATCACAATTGATATTTTTTTGTATACTCATATTTATGTTTTCCTATATATGTATACTTCAAACTTCAACTAGTATCAATTTCGATTGTTATTTACACTTTCATACATATATATGTGACTTAATTGTGCTTGAAATATCTTTTACATCTTAAAGCACAAATTATGTTTATGCTATGCTTGATTTAGTCCTTAAAGTCAATTATCTTTCAATGGTATTTTACACAAGCTTATGCATTATTTTTATTGATATTTCATAAAGGGGGAGAAAATTCTGTTGGTCCCGAGATGATGCCTATTGTTGGATCTAAAATACAAGTCAACACTCACACAAATATATTAGCGTTAAAGAAATTAACGTACTTGCAATAAGAAAAATAAATCAAAGAAAAATAACAATCGCAAACACAAGTGATTTTTCCTGGTTCGGTCCTCATGACCTACATCCAGTCCCCAAGCCACCCGTTTGAGATTTCTTTTATCTTTTGACTTTGAACACCCAAAATCAACACCTTGTATCCCACTTGACAAATCCCTTTGCCAAATGTATACAACTCTTCTTACAACCAAGAAGACCACAGCACCTTATACAACTTCTCTTCTACACCAAGAAGACGCTCTTGTACAATGATTCCTTTGAGTGATTACAAACTTTCCTATAAGCCTTGAATTAGTATGTGATCGTGGACAAGGGCTATTATAAGTGGACTTTCAGAAATCTTTACAATGGAGTAGGAATTGGTAAAGAAACAGAAAGTGGAAAAACAGTTTTCAGAGAACCTAAATTTTGACAGAGTTTTTGGTCAGAAAACTATTGATTTTTTTTATTTAGTGTTTTTAGCCTAAGATAACAACCCTATTTATAGCTGAACTCTATGGTTAGTTAGGGTAGTTATTAGGACAAATTTGAATATATAATTGTTGGATAACATTGGATAAAACACCAGCAAACAGATTCTGTCAACAGTCAGAAACTGCCATTAGTCGACTTAACATATGGTTTAGTCGACTAAGTTGGGCAGTTTATACTGGGTTAGTCGACTAGTATTGGGACCAAGTCGACCAGGTCAAGTTGAAAACATAGGACAAGTTTCTGAAAACTAAAACTAGTCAACTAGAGGGAAGGTATAAGTCGACTATAACATTTATTAGTCGACTATGAAGACTGTTAAGTCGACTAATAATTCAAATAGAGAGTTGGAATGTTTTTAGGACAAAAAGCTAGTTGACTAGGGAAAATGACTAGTCGACTATACCATGTATAAGTCGACTAATAAGGGCTATAAGTCGACTAATAGGCTATGATGTGTGTGTGTGTGTGTTTCAAGGCTTTTGACATGCTATCAACCATTACAATACACATCAATAGACACTCTCTTTGGGAAGTCTTGATCCTGTAGAACTCTTGAATAGGCTTGTGATAGAGTTTCAAATGATATGGCTTCACAAATGTATCATCAAAAGTAAGTTCCAACAAATTCATGTTTATAATTCAATTGGTTTTGATTTTCAATTAGTATCTTACTCCCATTCTTTATGATGAAAAACACTTTAAATTGGTTTATACTAACATTTTCAAAATTGGTATCATGTTTTACTCTAAAATTGGTATCTATATTGAAATAAGTGAGGTTTACCAAAAATTTGGTGTTTACTTAAAATTGGTATCAATAAATTTGGTTTTTACTTTCAATTGATTTCAAAATTATAACATATTTACAATTGGTATAAATGTTTACAATATATATATATTTCAATTGGTATCAAAATATACAATGTTTTATTTTCTATTGGTTTTAAAAATTTACAAGATATTTTCAATTGGTATATTAAAAATAAATTTGTTTATTTTTAATTGGTATCATAAATTTGTATCATAATGTTTTGATATATACTTTTATCATAAATTGGGATATCTTTCAATTGGTATCATATTGTTTGATATGTATTGCTTATATGCAAGGGAAGCTTAACATCTTCTACATATATAGATTCATATTGGGTGCATTTCATATTAAAGTGATTGACCTCTCTTTGTATGTAGTACACGTATGTAGTAGGAGCTTCACATCTCCTTTTATACATTGCATATTATACTTTATGTGGTTAGAGTTTAGTCATCTCTTTTCATATAAATGCATGTATACAGGGGGAGTTAACTTTACATCTCTCCTCTTCATGAATGTATATCGCATATATCTCTTTATTGTTTTGATTTGAGAAAAGTAGGAAAAGATTTTTTTTTGTTTTTACCCCTTTGTTGATGATTGATAAAAGAGAGAGAATGATTTTGAGTTTTATATATGCATGTTTTTGTTTTATAAAAAAGAGGAAAAGAAATTTGGAGAATTTATTTTGTGCATGTTTACTTACAATTGATATCATAAATGCATGATTATTTTTACAACTGGTATCAGAAGAACATATATGTTTTCTTTATGCAAAAAGGGAGAAGTATTCTTCACTTAAGCATATATGTGTTGTTTTGTGTTGAGCATTCAATGCATTCTTTATGATTATTGCTATGCATGAGTTAAGGGAGAGCATCTATGAAGCTTAATTTTAATCCATGCATATATAACTCTATGAGTTTTGTCATTATCAAAAAGAGGGAGATTGTTGGCCCAAAGTCCCATCACTCTAGTTTTGATGATGATTAACTCATGTAGTTATAGTTTACTAATAATCTTGTGATATTTAATTTCAGATATTTGATAAAGATTTTAGTAGGTGATTAGCTTCAACAAAGGAGTTTGGAGCATTCACATGTAGATTTAAGAGTTCGCGCGTCAAGATCGCATCTAGCACTCGGTTGCAGTCAAGCTCGTTGGATCGAGTCGACTTGGAGAAAGAGTTCTACAAGAAAACCTCGGTTTGTTTAGTTTAGTAGTTTAGATCTTGTATAAAGATTAGATAGTGTTGATATGCTCAAGTTCACATACACACACAAGTTTCAAGTTTATTGGTTTTGATTTTCGGTTTAACCGATTTTGGTTTACATGTCAAAAACATAAATATATATATATATCTTATATGTATATTGGATTCTATCCATATACAATATGCTTCAAAATTGTTTCAATATCATATTTTGTATTTACATGAGTTTTGGAAAAATAGGATTTCCATTTCAAAGTTTGTTTTTTGGAAAATACCGATTTTGGTTTAAAGCCTATTTTCAATAACACAAAAATAGTTCATATTGTTTATAATATGTGTTGAATTTTAGTCACACATTTTTGTATTTCAAAGATCTTATATGAACATATATTTTTATGGAATTTATGTGATTTTATGAGATTTAATTAAAGATAAAAAGACAAGTTTTTAATCCCTATATAGTTGGACCTGGCTGTTCTACCAGTCGACCGGACTGTCGATCGAGATAGACGTCAGTCGACCGGTTTGGTTGAACGATGTGCACAGAAGTGCATAAGCCAATTGGCTGGAAGGCCGGTCGACTGGGTCGGTCGACCGCCAGAGAGTTCTGCTCTCTGAAAATGGCCTCGGTCGATCGGGTGGTCGACCGACAGAGAGCTGCTGCTCTTTGTTTCCAGGCCCGGTCGACTGGAGGCATAACGGTCATAAAAATGACTGTTGGCCGGTCGATCGGGTGGTCGACCGAAAGGGCAATTCTGCCCTTTCCTACTGCCAACGAGCAGATTTCTTGGAGGGTTATAAATAGCCCCCTCCTTAGCTGATTTCACCAAGATTTCAGAAGATAATTTTTCCTATCTTTTAAAAGTTTTTCAGCAAGTGTTTTTGTGATTAATAGTTTTATTTTTATTTGTTTTTAAAGTGTTGAAAAATTCAAAGAAAAGAGAGTCTTTTGGGAATTGGTTTTTGGTCTTGATTTCTATATCTATTTGGAGATTTTCTCAAGTGTTTTTTTTGTTCCAAACACTTTATTTTCTCACACTTGAGCTTTCATACCTATCCTATCTATAGGATCTTGTTTTTATGGGAAAATGGTTTGTAGTTATTGATAACACCAAGTGTTGTAACCTTCCTTGTATTTGTTGGTATCCCTTTTGTGTAGAGGTGATTGTGGAGGTTGTGTTTGGTTGTTGGTATCCCTCTAACTGAAGAGGTGATTGTGGTTGTTTGGCTTTGAGTCTTATTCCTCTAGTAAGAGGTGATTGTTGTTTGGCTAAGTGCCCATCCCTCTAAGTGTAGAGGTGATTGTTGCTTTTGCCTTCCCTCTTATGTAGAGGTTGTGTTTGTTGGATAGAGGAGTTGTGTGCTCCTAGTTTGTATTAGCCAAATCCTCAGTGGAGGTTCCCTGTGTGGGAAGTCCTGTGTGGACGATATAGTGAAAATCTTTTTGTGTGAAGGCGATGACGTAGAGCAGTGACTCGAATCTCGAAACATATCTCGGTATTGCGATTGATCCACTATCTCTAAACTCTCTTTATTTTCTTGCATTGATTCATATTGCTCATATTATTCATATGTCTGGTATTGTTTGTGTGCCTCACTTGTGTTCAATCAAGAGAGTTTCATGTAGGACCTCAACTCTTATTTAGAGGAATTTAGAGGAGATAATACAGAGCCCTTTATCGAGAATTCGGCTACACTTTTTGGTTATACTAAGTATGTTGCAATTAGTTTTTAATTCTGTATCATTTGTCATTAGATTAGTCGTACACCTATTGACCCCCGTCTAAGTGTACTTTCAAATACCCTACTCCCTATACCTTCTCCTCTCATATCACCTCCTCAAACCCAACTAGAAGAAGATCAGAGCCTTGCTTGATGTGGAGGGGACCGTTTAGACTGAGGGGAAGCATTTCCGGTAAGTAAATCTCAAACTATGAGACTTTAATTTCGTTCAAGATTTCATCGAACAGGTGTGTACATTAGTTAATAGCTTTAATTTCACAGTGAAAAATGTACGCTAAAATTCCAATAAAATTATGTAGAACTTCTTAGACATGACCCTTAATTATCATAATTTTTAAGATTTTATTTAAGCGAATAAAAAAAACTATGCACTGTGCACAGCACAGTGCAGAACAGGCTGGCTAGGCCAGGGCCGGTCAGGCCCAGCCTGGCTGGGCTGGGTCTGTGCATAGCTGAGACCCAGTTGAAAAACTCCTAGAGGGGGGGAGAATAGGTGTAAGTGCTAATCTAGGAACTAAATGCGCTAAATGCGGAAGCTAATGCAAATTTTGCAACACACTTAATACAATAAACAAGTGTAGCCGAATTCCCCGTGAAGGGCTCTGGACTAACTCCTCTTGATTCCCCTTGAATGGGTTGAGGTGCTATGTTAAGCTCTTGTTGATTAAGTATAAGTGAGGCACACACACAATCAAGCCAAGCATATAAGGATGAATAACAATATGAAATAATGCAATGCAACACAAGCAATGAATGATATGACAATATGAATGAATAATGCTTTGCACAAATGTAAAGAGAGAGAGCGTTGAGAGACAAGTGGATCAAACGCTAAGACAAGATATGTTTCGAGGTTCGAGCACCTTGCTCTACATCCCCGCCTACACCACCGTGTAGGATTTCCAATCCACTATAACGTCCACCGAGGACTCCCACCGAGGGAACCTTCACCGAGAAGGATCTTTACAACAAGGGAGTACCGAACTCCTCTCTCAAACAACCACCTCACAGCCGAGGGGTAGGCCCGTAGCCAATACAACAAGCAACCAACACCTCTACCGAAGAGGGTTTACAAACCAACACTCCACCTCTCACTAGAGGGAGCAAACCAATCACCCGATCACCTCTACAAAGAGGGATACACAAAGAATAAGGGTGTACAACAAGTGGTTTCTTTCAACCACAAACAATCTCTCTTTTCTTTTCTCTTTTTCCACAAAACAAGTGATCCTAATAGATTAGGATAGAAGATAGCTCAAATGTGGAAACAAGGTGTTTTTGGAAACAAGCAACAAAGAAAAACTACTAGGGAAATCTCTTATAAATGGTAGAAAATGAAAATCAATACAATCTCCCAAAAACCTAGTTTTCTTTGATTTTCCAAAAAACCAAAACAATAAAGATTGAAAGATTAAAGCCCCAAATACTTTTGAAAACTCTTTAAAAACACTTAAGAAGGTTTGGAATTTTTGCTCTTAAAAACTTCTACCAAAACTATGAAGAGATGGGGTATATATAGCCCTAATACAAAACTGAGCTGAGCTGGCAGCTCTGACAGGCAGCGGTCGACCGGCCCGGTCGACCGCCAAAAGTCAGAAATGTGACCGTTGGGCAACCACGGTCGACCGGCCCGGTCGACCCAAACAAACAGGGAGCACTGCTCTCAGACCGGTCGACCCAGACGGTCGACCGTCCCAGTGACTCCAAACGTGCACAGATTTGTGCACGTCGGTCGACCGGCCCGGTCGATCGACTTCACCCAAGTCGACTAGGTCAGTTTGACTAGTCGACTGATTGAAGCCTGGAACAGAAATCTGGGTCAGAAAACCAGTTTAAAAATATTTTGAAAATTCTTTTAAGTCTTCTAAAAATCCACAAAACTTGTTTTAACATTGAAACACAAACTTGTGATAAAAATTTCAAGACATATATCAATCATATCAATTCATTTTCGAGTCTTGCAAATTTTATCAAAAACAAAACTTGTTTTTATCAAACTTGATTTTTCAATACATGAATAGGATAGTCAAAATAAGTTTGTTTAAGATATGAAGCATGTATGTATATTGAACACATCTAATATACATAAAAACCATGTAAACTTGTTTTGATCAATCATTCATGAAAACCAATTCCAAAACATGAAAACGTGTGTGTCGTGCACTTGAGCATATCAACTATACTAAACTTTACAAATATGGATCTAAAACACACTATCTAAACTATGGATACCTAAGTCTTCTTGATGATCTTCATCTTCAAGTTGACTTGCTCCAAAACTCCATCCATGGGCTAGGCAATGTATGATCTTGAAGCTTTGGCCCTGGAATCATCATGAAAAGCTTTTAAACTCCTTGTTGAAGCTAATCACCAACTAATATCTTGGTTAATGATCTGAAACTTAAACAACACAAGATTATTAGTAAACATAACTACATGAGTTAATCATTATCAAAACTAGGATGGAAGGCCTTTGGGCCAACACCAGTCTGGGTCTGTGCCCAGCTAGTTTTTACGGACCCAAACCCGCCCCCAATATTGTTAAAAAAAAGAAAGAAAAAAGAAAGAAAAGTGAAAGAAAGAAAAAGGAAAAAGGAAAAAAATTAAATTAAATAAAAAAATCAGAATATACTATAGCAAAATACTGTAGCAGATCAAACACAGACCCAATACTGTAGCAGACCCGTTACTCTAGCAACAGCCCGTTATGATTTTTTAATTAATTTTACTTTTAAATTAATTCAGAAAAATCCAAAAAAATCAGAAAAATTCCTGTAAAATCAGAAACTAAAATGTGACTCTGTAAAATTATTTTTGTAGTCATATCACTTAGAATAGCTCAAAATTAAATATTTCTTATAATTATTATTTAAATTGAATGTAAATTACTGAGTTAATGAATTCTACATTCGGATCCGTGACGTTCTCAGGTGAGTGTTTATCTATTGGTCTATTTTAATTTCAGTATTCTCCTTTATCATTTCATGCGAATGTGTATATGATTTCTGCATTATTCTATTCTTGCCCAACTATTATTAAACTGTGATGTACTAGTACCGTTTGATTGATATGTCATTTTGACTGTTATAGTTTTGGTCCAGTTTTCTAGGTATATGAGTATTAAGCATGATGTTGATTAAGTTTTCCTGCACACAAAATATAGTATTTGAGTTTTAAGAATAGGATGTACAAGTCTCAATTCTAATCCGCGGTAGCAGGGCTATGCGGGTCGTGATCCTCAAGGAGGGACTGCGATGGAAGCGTTAAGCAAGTTTCTCTAAAGTTTTTATTTTTATTAGTTAAGTTAGAAAGGAAGTGGTATTTACAATGAATCAGAAAAGAAAGAATTGGGAGATAGTGATTTAATCTACAAAAATAAAATAAAAGAAAAGAAAAGAAAACTAACCTTGGTTGGAGAAAATATGTGAAAACCTAACACTTTCTACCTTATTTCAGAGGCGTTGAACGCATAAATCATGGGATCGATCTCAGTCCGCTGTTCGCATTAGATCATCAAGCCTTGGGCAAGTATGAATTGATACGCCTCGAGGAGGAGAACATCTCCATGGAATATCGTTGGCACCACCAAAATTTGTTATACTTGTGGTTCGGTAATCGCTTGCATGCTCATCAAAGATCAACAGAAATAACAGAGAAAAAGAAATAGAAAACAAAAGGAAAAGTAAAACACAAGAATAATAAACAAAAGAAAAATATTACCTTTATTCATGAATACAATGGCCGAGAAGAGGAAGATACATCGGTGTCACGCTCAATATAAACCTCTCTCTCTCTTGAAAATAAAAAGAAACCCTAATTACAAAACTAGAAGAAAGAACGAAACTAAACCCTAGCTTTTGGCCCTTTGCTGGACGCTGGACGACTCTGTAAGTTGCACTGCAGGGGGTATTTATAGGTGCAGAAGGTAGAGGAGTCCCGGATGAAGTTGCCCACGAAAATTGGTTTCTGGATAAGCTCAAAGTGCCGCGGAATCTTGGATTTTGCCGCGGATTTGCGGCATTTTTGTGGAATCTGGCCACGCGCTTTGGCGCGTGGCCTCTCCTGGTCCGTCCATCTGGGCGCCTGCTTCTGGAAGTATGATCCTGGCTCTTAATATTGGGATATCGAGATAACTTGATAATCAAGTTACCTAGATTTTGAATTCTCCCAATCTCTTTTAAACGAATTTCCTTATCTCTGCACTCTTTTCATTCTCATCTGCAAGAGTTTAGGGTTGGGTAGAAGTCTATCCTTCCCTCATCTTTGATATTTGCAACTTTAGCCCTTTGTGTATTTGCACTTTGACAATTGATATTTGCACTTTTACACCTGGGCTTCAACTGTGGGCTTTGGGCTTCATTAAGCTTTATTATTATAAAAATAAGAATTCGAGGCCTGCACACAATAAATTACAAATTATTAATAAATGTGCAAAATTATATAAATAAATATGAAAATGTGACGGTAAATATGATGATAAAAATGCACTTTTCATTACCAATCACACCCCCACACTTATCTTTTTGCTCGTCCTCGAGTAAAAACAAAGAAAAAGAAAAAGTTAATCTAACCTAACTCACTTTCGTAGGAATCACGATTGCACTTAGCACGTGCAACAAGCCGTTAAACCTCTAGGTTACCCTAGAGGACGAGTGTTGTCTCGTGAGGGTTTTCAGCGGATTACACCCACAAAATCCATAAAAAGAAAAATATTTGAATTATTATTGAAGAGACTAAGTAGTCTATAAGTGTTAGGATCCTCATTTTTATTCATTCTTTAAACTTAGTCTTAATAAAGTTAATTGTTTTCCATTTTAGGTAAGAATTAAAATTGAATTTCTAATATAGTCTTTTCGTTACCAAAAATCATATGCATCCTTATGTTTTTACTAGGAATTCCTTAACTTGGACTCTCAAGCCTCTTTATATATATATATAATATATATTTTTATTTTTTATTTTTTTAATATGTATAACGCATCTAATTTTCTTTCGTATAAGCATTAAGGCTTCTTGAGGCCCTCATACCTAACTAATTGACTTTTAGATGTGTTAATACATATATAATTAATTTTTCCTTAATTTCCTTAGGCTTTCTAATCCACCCATGTAACGAACTTAAAGTCGATGACTCCCAAACCGGTTGGCTTTTAGGGCACCAGGTGAGAAAACACCCCGCGGACTCAAATTCGAGTGAACTAAGCCCCAAAACTAAGGACTTTATTTTATTTACTCACCTTTAGGCATGAATACTTATGCTTCTTGAGGCACATGTATCAGCTTAATTGGTGATTTTTCTTTTTTCTTTTTTTTTCTTTTTTTTTTTTATGATGAGGCACAAGGTCTTTGTCTTAGAATCCTAGATATGTACTTGGAATGCACATTTCATTAAGGTAAAAATTAAGACTAACTAATTATTCAATTTCTCTTCCTATACCTAAAATTTAAACAATTTATTTATTTTGACCAAGTTTTTAGAAATCCTAATCATGATTTTCCTAATCCTTAAAACTAACTTAGATTTCTTTCAAAAAAATAAGTCAAAATACTGTCCTTTTTATAATAATTTTTTTTTTATTAGCAAATTTTTGTTAGTGTCTACTTATGTTAGTATGTTAGTAAAGCCCACCCCCACACTTATCTCATGCATTGTCCTCAATGTATGAATGTATGCATATATGCATGAAACAGAACAAGGGAAGGCGGAAGTTACCTTAGGGTGGTGGTTCCGGAGGTGGTCTAATTGGTCCACGAAATGCGGCCCAAACAAGATAACGTGGTAGTTCACGGGACCTACCTTTATTGACCTCTTTTTTATTTACATATATACAGTCCCCAGAATGAATAGGATCATGGAAGATCCTCTCGTGAAACTTACTCCCTTTACATGACCAGTCCTGGAAAATCATCACAGAGTCATGGTCTATACCTATGTCCAACAAAAGAATGTGACTTGGTAAAATGGTTGACTTGGACTCAAGAATGATAGGTTCAGGATCTAATACCGACTCAGGAAAGAAACTCAAATCAAGTAAAGGTTCAGCAGTCGGGCTAGGATCAAGAAGTGGGTCCAAGTCAAGAAATTGAAACTCAAGTCTACAATCATTTTCCCACAATGGAATGTGACTCAATGTTGGTGATTCAAGTTCAGGAATGATAGGTGTGGGAATCAAAACTGACTCTAAAATATTACCTAAGTCGGGTAACAAAGCAGGAGTCAATAATGATTCGGGAATTTGAACTTGATCATAGATTTGGGAATTTAGGTCACATATCTCATTAGTTTCAATCTCATAAAAATGGGAACTTGCCAATTTTTCCATGGGACTTTCAAAATTGCACAATTGGTCAAGTTCAATATGATCATCAAAAATGGGTGATTCAATTTCATGATCTATGGGTATGGGAATAAATGTTGGCTCAGAAAATTGGTCCAAATTGGGTAAGGATACTGGAGTCAACATAGATTCGAAGATGGAAACTGAATCGCAAAGTTGGGGATCGGGTTCACATTCATAATCTAATTCAATCTCATTGAAATTAAAACTAGCCAATTTGTCCAAGGATGGGATTGAGCAAGTTCATATTGATGTGATGAAATTGAATTTTGATCAAGGTCTTCTAAACAGAATGATTCTTGGTTCCTATCAAGATGCTCAAGAATGTTTGAAAGTCCAGAAATTTGATCATTCATTGTATCTTGCAACCGATCCACTTTTTCTTCTACCCATCGAATAGATCAATAGAGGACTGAAACCTTGGTGATGTGGGAAAAGACGTATATGAAGATAATGGTTGAACAGGTGGTTGACCATATGGCTCAGGGGTATTGAATCCCCATTGACTCTGTGAAGAGTAGTGATGATTATTCCAATCTTGTTCATAGTATTGGGACTGGGGCATGTAATGATTCGGATAAGACCAATCTGGCACACTAGGTTGGTTAGAGTTATGATATGCCGGGTTGGTAATATCCGAAAAAGAGGTTGGTGTATAATATGGATCCTCATTAAAATTAAAAAAATTATTGGTATAGGCCATATCACACAAAGCAAACAAAAGAAAAAAAAATAAAAAGAAAAATTTCTAACCTAAGTTAGGGTAGACCTAGACCTAGACGACTCCTAACTGGTTAGACTGTCCACGGGAGGTAGGGTGTAGACTTTGACCACAAGTTAATCAGCCAGGTCGGGGCAAGAGTGTTGGGAGGTTTTCCGTCAAAGACGTTCCTTAATTAAATAACCACCACACTTCGGGCTTTCGGCCCTCAATCCCCTTCCTAGACACTGATTTGGCAGGAGTCAACTTCCAACACCGTTCCCCCTTAGGAAAATCTCCTAATGAGTCCGAGTGTCCTTAGGGCCAACGTCTACTAATTTTTAAGTTAGGCTTGGGTTAGTGAGTGCTTGGGATATGATTTTTGGGCTAAGGAAGGGTGATGAAATCCCCACCTTATCTTGTTAATGGGTTATGCCCTTAAGATGAATTAGTGCAAGTGTACAAGATAAATAGATAAGAATCACTCAAAGCAGAAAATCAACCAAGAGATGAGTCCTATTCTACATGCAATGCGTACGTACCTTGCTCCTCCAGCACTCTTTAACAGTAAATAAAAATAATTGAAAAGACACGTGCCTAATATGCAAACGTCTAATCAATTTTTATTTTTAACAACAAATAATTACTGTTGAATTAATCAGCAGTATAAGGTATATCACAGAACAAATCAGGACAGAGCAGAAAGCAGTTTTTTAATTTGAAGCACCCTGCAAAAAACTGTAGTTAGTAATTCACTACTGCAGCCGCGTTTCCGCGGCAATGGCCGCGGATCCGCGGCAATACAGTAGACTCTGGTGCTCTGCCTTCGAGGGCAGAGGCACAGAGTAGCTATATGTCCACTGCTGCTGCTATGTTTCTGTTTCCTGTTCTCCAAACCTGCAAACAGAAAAGAATAAAAGAATTAGTTAATAAAAAATATTTTTTTTATTAGAGAATAACTTACCGTCCCTCCCCAGCAACGGCGCCAATTTGTTGACTGAGTTTTCCTGCACACAAAATATAGTATTTGAGTTTTAAGAATAGGATGTGCAAGTCTCAATTCTAATCCGCGGTAGCAGGGCTATGCGGGTCGTGATCCTCAGGGAGGGACTGCGATGGAAGCGTTAAGCAAGTTTCTCTAAAGTTTTTATTTTTATTAGTTAAGTTAGAAAGGAAGTGGTATTTACAATGAATCGGAAAAGAAAGAATTGGGAGATAGTGATTTAATCTACAAAAATAAAATAAAAGAAAAGAAAAGAAAACTAACCTTGGTTGGAGAAAATATGTGAAAACCTAACACTTTCTACCTTATTTCGGAGGCGTTGAACGCATAAATCATGGGATCGATCTCAGTCCGCTATTCGCATTAGATCATCAAGCCTTGGGCAAGTATGAATTGATACGCCTCGAGGAGGAGAACATCTCCATGGAATATCGTTGGCACCACCAAAATTTGTTATACTTGTGGTTCGGTAATCGCTTGCATGCTCATCAAAGATCAACAGAAATAACAGAGAAAAAGAAATAGAAAACAAAAGGAAAAGTAAAACACAAGAATAATAAACAAAAGAAAAATATTACCTTTATTCATGAATACAATGGCCGAGAAGAGGAAGATACATCGGTGTCACGCTCAATATAAACCTCTCTCTCTTGAAAATAAAAAGAAACCCTAATTACAAAACTAGAAGAAAGAACGAAACTAAACCCTAGCTTTTGGCCCTTTGCTGGACGCTGGACGACTCTGTAAGTTGCACTGCAGGGGGTATTTATAGGTGCAGAAGGTAGAGGAGTCCCGGATGAAGTTGCCCACGAAAATTGGTTTCTAGATAAGCTCAAAGTGCCGCGGAATCTTGGATTTTGCCGCGGATTTGCGGCATTTTTGTGGAATCTGGCCACGCGCTTTGGCGCGTGGCCTCTCCTGGTCCGTCCATCTGGGCGCCTGCTTCTGGAAGTATGATCCTGACTCTTAATATTGGGATATCGAGATAACTTGATAATCAAGTTACCTAGATTTTGAATTCTCCCAATCTCTTTTAAACGAATTTCCTTATCTCTGCACTCTTTTCATTCTCATCTGCAAGAGTTTAGGGTTGGGTAGAAGTCTATCCTTCCCTCATCTTTGATATTTGCAACTTTAGCCCTTTGTGTATTTGCACTTTGACAATTGATATTTGCACTTTTACACCTGGGCTTCAACTGTGGGCTTTTGGGCTTCATTAAGCTTTATTTATTATAAAAATAAGAATTCGAGGCCTGCACACAATAAATTAAAAATTATTAATAAATGTGCAAAATTATATAAATAAATATGAAAATGTGACGGTAAATATGATGATAAAAATGAACTTTTCACTACCAATCACATGACTTTCTTTATTGGTGATAATAGGTTGAGAATTGAAATGTAAATTTGACATTAATTAAATAAGATATTTCATTGATAAACTGGGTGTTCTGTACTGGAACCGAGTACTGCGACCAATCATGGAAATTGTTAGAGTTTTACTACCTTGAATATTTGATGGACTTAATTGAAGTCGAGTCGATTTAGGGCTAATAGCAGACCAGATTAATTAGAATAACGGATTTTTGGCAGATACGTGGAAAAATATTTATATAGATTATTATGATATGGGAGAGTTGGGATTTAGTCATGATGATTACTTGTGATCATAGCTAGGTATGTGGATACTTGTATGGTTTATTTATCAGACTTGATTCTTCCTTATTGGAGATAAATTAGTTGAAAAATTAATGAATAATTGATGATTGATTAAATAGAAAATTCATTATTAAAAGATAGGATCTTGGATTAAGACTTATCAGTAGACACGATTGGAGTAGAGTTGACTTTAAGTTGAGATATATGTGTTTGACTGAACTGATTAGAACTAGTGGATTATATGTTTGCCCATTCAAGTAGTTACATTGGATTTGGATCCTTTTGATTGAGCTTGATGGAACTGAGGGTTAACCTACGATCTGGATTGGATTTGGATAGCGATGACTATTTGGATATGGTGAAGGGTGTATTTATTTAATATTGAGACTTGTATACATCAGTGATTTAGAGAACAGACATATTGATGAATTAGAGAATTAGAGTAGATTGACATGATTGAGGTAACTAATTATTGATTTATTGAGGTGGTTACTGTAACAGATATTGGCTTTGGTGTCACCAATGGATGAGATTTGACTAATTCTAGATAAAATTGTATTGTATGAGATCTGTGTCTAAACCTGTTTCTGTATATATTTGTAGGCTATCAAAAAAAATTACTTAAGACAAAGCCTCAAACGCGAACCTCCCAGATGCGGAGATAGCTTCCAGCCTTAAACGCGAACCTCCTAGACTCGAACCTCCCAGACGCACCTTGCGTTCCAATGTCAGACGCGGAGGTCGCCAGACGCGGACCTCACGTCGTTTCTCAGTCAAACGCGGAGGTCGCCAAATGCGGACCCGCATTCTAATATCAGATACGGAGGTCGCCAGACGCGGACCTCGCGTCCTTTCTCAGTCAAACGCGGAGGTCACAAGACGCAGACTTCGCATCCTTTGTCAGACACAAAAGTCATCAGATGCGAAGGTCGCATTTCAACTCAAACGCGAGCCTGAGCAGCTCTGCGTTCTAACACAGACGCGAGCCTGTGAGCTCCGTGTCTCAACATCAAAGCGAGGTCCGCGTCCAGCGCGAGACCCGCATTTCTGCTATAACTGACAGCCACGAACTTAGTCAGTTACACCCCATTTTCTCTCCACATAATAAGGAATAACTTCCCATTATGGAGAGATTTAAGGAGTTGGTTATACCCCCTCTCATTATGGAGAGATTTAAGGGGTTGGTTACACCCCAATTCCTCTATAAATAGTTATGAATAGCTAGAGAAGAGGAAGGACCCGGGGGGTTTTAGAAGGAGACCTCTCTAAGGGACCCGGGGGGAGAGGACCTCTTCTAAAAGAGGCTCTGGAAGGGACCTCTAAAAAAAGGGACTGACGATGAAAGTCCTGATGAAGGAATCCAAGAACCATAGGCAGAGGAACCTCAGCAGATTTTGACCTCGAAGCTCTTGTAGCCTGGAAGAGTTCATCTTTCTGTTAACTTACTGAGTTCAAGTTCTTTAAATCTCTTTAAGATTCCATTACCGATAGGAGCTGTGCTACTCCATCAGTAGATCCAAAGAGAGAATCCACAAGAGAAACTTGACGTTCGGCCGGTCAACAGAGAATAAGACTCACTCTCCACCGCCACGTGAAGAACCCAACTTTAAATAAAGAGGAAGATCAATCAAAAGATTCCCTCTCTTTTGTAATTGGATTGTATCCGTTGTAATCTTCTATTCAGTTAAAAGAATTTTACAATTGTGATCTTTACGATGCGTACAATATTCATGTTACTGAAAGTTACTAGGGAAACATCGTTAGACCGTAACGCTCGGTATAGCTCCATTCATCATTTACTCATTACTATTATTGTATTGTACTGGTACCGTTATTGTCACAGCATCGTCCCAGTATTCTAGGTAACATGGATATTAACTGATTTAACTGAATTAAATAATAATGTAAAAAGACAACTTAAACTAGAATTGGAAAAATTGATGGAGGAGACAGCTTCTGTATTTTGGGTGGACCTAGGATACAGGTTGCGCAGCCGAAATGAGGGTTCCACTGTAGGGTTCCCGGGGATGACTAGCATCCATCTGATATTACTACTTTTTTGTTACTGAGTACCTAGCGGTACGGACCTGGTTCAGCACCAGGCATCTAGGGCCGTGGTCCCGGGTATGTACGGGACCTACCAAAAGTATGGACAATGTCTTTAACCAAAAAAATTTCAATAACCTAGGACCCTGATTGACACGTGGAGTAGGTGTAGTATGGGATGCGCCTTCTACATGTGGCAATTGGTGTTCACTGACATAATTAATGTGAAAACTGAAATCTTACATTGACTTTGTTGACTTAACTTGATATATATACCTGATTGTAGACATCTGATTATACCAATGACCTGACTGTACACTTGACACCCTATTTGATATCTGATTTTTTACTGACTGATTTTATTACTTCCATTCATGTTTTATATGTTATTTCTGTTTTATTCTAGTATATATGTTTCATAGTCTGCTCACATTTATATTCACATGCCTTTCCCTTTTATTCTTACACATTGACTAGGAGTTCTGACTACCCAGATTTATGTATCCCTAGGGTTATTTATTGTTGACCAGGTATTTGGAAAGGATCACGTGGACCTTGAGGAGTTGGAGTCTCTCTCTCCCTAATTATCGGTATCCCTGTTCTTTTATTCATGTTATTCCTTGATTCTCTCTATATCGTATCCAGTCACATTTCATATTCTTATTCATATGCTATCATTGATATATTATTGTAGTGATTTTAGTGCCTTTATAGATGATTATATAGCTTGTTCAGGTTACTTTAGGCTTAGCGTGCATATATAAGGTATTCTTCTATCGAATATACGTCGCCAACTCTCATAGCGACTCCATTTTCCTGTATTTTGGAAAGCGAGACGTGACAGGGTTTTCTTGGTATCAGAGTCAGGTTTGAAATAAAATGGACCTGATTCATGTTGGTGACCTAAAACAAGCTATAGTTTCACTACATTATATATATACTATCCGTACGATGATATTTACTCCATTTGAAATTGATCATCCTCCCTTTTGAAATCAATAATTTGGATCTTTTTATTTTCATGATTGCATCTTTTTTACTAAAGTGATCTGGGTCCCATCTTGATTTTTATTCTTCTTTCAGATTCTATTTCTTTGATCTTTATCTCCTGAGTTTGATCACTCCATATTGAAGCCGGCAGCAGAGATCAAGGTGCGTAGCGGAAGCATGGTGGACCCTTGATGCAGTGAGAAGTAGTGTGAAAGCTTCATCTTCTCCTTTAACTTTATTTTTATCTTTCCTCGCCTTATTGAAATTTTGGAGACGAAATTTTTATAAGGTGGGTAGGATTGTAACCCTCGGTTCCCTATGTACCGATGCCAATACTGGTATCAAATACCCAAATTAATCACCCTGGTAACTAAATTGAAGCTATTTCAGCTCAAGATATTAATTCCCAATATTTTGAATTTTTCGGGAATATCTGGAATTTTTGGGAATTATTGGAGAAGAATCTCAATTCGGGATCGATCGGTGTCATGGACTGGCTTTGAGATTTTTAATTAAAAATCGGGGATAAATTTTGGAGATCCAACTTCACAACAATGTTTAGAATGACTTTTTATTTTTAAGAATTTTTGAGGATTTTTCTGAATTAATAGAGTTTAATCCAATAAAATAATGCTTAAATTTTTTATTCAAAAAGAAAAAGAAAGAAATTACAAAAATGAAATGAAAGTAAAAAATGCCACATTTTTGCTAAGACCAAGTTTTGAACCAAAGCACCCAAGCCCAAAAGCCCAATGACTTTACCAAGGGGCCACACTTATTTGTGGTGTATACTCTCATATTTTTTTAATTTAACCTTACTACAACAACTTCAACTCCCCCGCTTTCTCCCACTCTCTCTAACTTCTCCTCCCTCTTCTCTCCCACTTGTTTCCACTCTCTACAACTTACCCTGACCCTAAGGCATGAATTTCAGTGTGAGTTTATAGGTAAAGGGAATTATATATACACCATTCACTGTTGGAACTTAGAGTTTGAAAGATTTTTATGATAACAAATGTGATGCAGATGCATTGGAGCTCTATCTCAAAAGTTAATATTGAGTTCTGGTAGTTCAAGTTCATATAAGGATATTGACTATTTTTGAGTATTTTTAGAATTTTGTTAAAAGCCTTGATCACACACACAAAATAGTCTTATAGTCGACTAACCCCTTTATATAGTCGACTAACATATCTTATAGTCAACTAAGTGTCTTCACAAAAAATACATCAGTTCTTTATTTGTTGACTGTAACCAACATTAGTCAACTTACCCTCTCTGCTAGTCGACTAAGTTTAGTTTCTAGAGACTTATCATTCTATGTCAGTCTTCATATAGTCGACTTGATATCTTGGCTAGTCAACTAACCCAGTTAAAATTTCTTATACTAGTCGATTACTCCCAAACTCTACTCGACTAACTTTAGTTTCTGACTGTTATTCAGTTATTGATTTTCTAGTGTTTTATCTACGTTCTGATTTTTAAATTTAGTTGATAACTTTCCTAACTAATCATTAATTTCACCTATAAATAGGGATGTTATCCTTGGATATAATTACTAATTCAAATCATAAGTTTTGCCCAAACTCTGTTCAAAAATTCTATTTTTTAGAAAACTTATTTCTACTTTCTTTTCTTCACACAATTTCAATTCTATTGTGAAGAATTCTGAGAGTCCACCTATAAGAGACCCTATTCACAATCACGTACAAGTTTCAAGGCTTATAGGATTCACTGTAATCATTCAAAGAGTTGTTGTCTTCTTGGTGTAGAGAAGAGTCGTACAGATTTGGCAAAGGTTATTTTGTCAAGTGATATACAAGGAATTGATTTTGGAGTGTATCAAAATCAGGATAAGGAAAATCTCAAGCGGGTTGCTTGGAAACTGGACGTAGCTCACAAGGACTGAATCTGGATAAAATCTTTTGTGTTTGCGTTTGCATTTTTCTAGGTTTTATTCTGTGGATTTACCTTCCTACAAGTAGTTTATTTTTAAAAGTTTATAAACACTATTCACCCCTCCTCTAGTGTTTGTGTTGCCTTGTTTATAGATCCTACATTTGGTATCAGAGCGAGGATGGCAACAAAGTTTACTTCATCACAATTCAAAGAAGGACATTCTACACAACGTCCACCATTATTTAACAGATCAAACTACAACTACTGGAAGTGCAGAATGAAGATCTACTTGTAATTACTCAATTATGAACTATGGAATATAGTGGAAGCACCATGCTCCAAATCTACCACCAATTATGATGCTTAGAGTGAAGAACAAAAGAAGTATGTCAATCTTGATGCCAAAGTAATGAACATTCTTTTATGTGCCTTAAGCAAAGAATAATTCAATCGCGTGTAAACGGCTAGATCTACAAATCAAATATGGCAGATTTTACATGTAGCACATGAAGGTATAAATAAACTTAAAGAATCTAAAATCTCTATTCTTATTCACAGGTTTGAAATCTTCAAAATGAAGGAGAATGAAACTATTGCAGAAATGGTTACAAGGTTCACCGACATTACAAATTCCTTAGTAGCCTTTGAAAAGGAATACACTCAAGTTAAAAAAGTTAGATTCTTCATGCACTCACATCAGATTGGGAGAAGAAAACTACTACAATAGAAAAAGCAAATGATCTCTCAACAATATCATCAGAAAACCTTATTGGTAATTTAATGCAACTTGAAGATAGGAAGAAGGATGAACAACAACTTTAATCCAAGAAGAAAGTACATGCCTTCTATACATTCTCAGATATAGACAATTCAGATGATGATGAAGAGGAGATGGCAATGCTTTCAAGAAAATTTAGAAAGTTCATAAAACAAGGTAAGTTTAAAAAGAATAAAGATACTAATGATAATCCTATTTATTTTAAGTGTAACAAAGCAGGTCACATAAAGAAGGATTGCCCATTGATGAAATCTAAAGGGAATTTCAAGAATTTCAATAAGTTAAACAAAAAGAAGAAAGCCTTTAAAGCAACTTTAGATGATAGCGATTCATCCTCCTCTGATTAAGAAGATGCCACTGAAACCGCCAATATCTATTTTATAGCTCAAGAAGATGAGGTACAAAACTATGTTAAATTATTAGAAGCATTTAATGAACTTTATGATGATTTCAAGAATGAAAAGATTAAAAATAAAGTTTTTAACAAAAAATGATAAACTTATCAAAGAAAATTCACTTTATATTTCTCAAATATCTTCCTTAAATTCTCAAAAATCTGACTTTGAAAAAGTTATTTCATCTTTAAAAATGGATAATGAGAATTTCTTAAAAGAGAATTCATTGCTTATAAAGAAACTGATTCTTTAAATTCTAGAATTATTATTTTAGATAAAGAAATGACAAGTTTCAAAATTAAATATAGTAATTTTGAAAAATATGACAAAATTTATAAGGGAAAAGAAAATTTAAATGATTTATTATCTTATCAAAAGATGTCAAATAATAATTTTGGTCTTGGATTTTCAAAAGATAAGATTGAAAAACCTACACATGTTGGTTTTGGATTTTCAAAAAATAATTTTGGAAAATCTACACATTTTTATCAAAAGAATAATCATAATACATATAATTCTTTTGTAAAAAAGATACTGATACTATTTCAAAAAGAATTAAGAATGAATATATATAGATTCCTAAAAATCTAAATAATGTGGGTAAAAATGCTTATATTGCATCATATATACAACATGTATGTAATTCTTGTAATTATGTTTATACTGACAAATGGAAACCAAATTCAAATTGGATTTGGGTTCCTAAATGCTAATCTTTTTCGGACCCTATCATGATGGGTACCATACAAAATATTTTATCTTATAGGTACCTTATAAAGAAAAGTGGATACTTGATAGTGGTTGTTCCAAGCACATGACCGGTCATATTCAACTACTGTCTTCTGTTCAAACCAAAAATGGTAGTACAGTAATATTTAGAGACAATAACAAAGAAAATATTATTGGTATTAGCATGGTTGGTAACATTTGAAATCCCGTATTGAAAATGTTCTTTTGATAAGAGGTTTAAAACACAATCTATAAAGTATTAGTCAGTTATGTGATAAGGGTTATAAGATTGTTTTTGAAAAAGATGAGATGCATGTCTTATATAGATACCAACATGAAAGATATTATGTTTAAAGGTTCTTATAATAATAACATTTTTAAGTTATCAATAACTTGCATATCATCAAATGATAGCTTATGTTTAATTGCTTCTAATAATGACTATTTTTATAGCATAAATGATTTGGTCAATTAAATATAAAAACAATTTATGTGACTTCTAAATTTGATTTAGTTAAAGGCCTTCCAAAAATAGCTTTTAAAAAGAATTATTTTTGTGATTCTTGTCAATTAGGAAAACAAGTTAAATCATCTTTTAAATCTAAAGATTTAGTTTCTGCTAGTAGACCTTTAGAACTGTTACATTTGGACTTATTTGGTCCTATTCGTGTTACTTCTTTAAACAAAAATAGGTATATTTTGTTATTGTTGATGATTATTCACATTTTACATGGATAATTTTTTTAAAAAATAAAAATTATACTTTTAATGAGTTTTAGGTTTTTGTAAAAGAATTCAAAATCAAAAGTCTTTAAACATAGTCACTATTCGATGTGATCATGGAGAAGAATTTAAAAATGAATCTTTTGTAAATTTCTGTGATAAGTATGGTATTATACATAACTTTTCATTTTTAGAGCACCTCCTCAAAATGGTATTGTGGAGAGGAAAAAATAGGACTTTGTAAGAATGTGTTATAACTATGCATATGGAGAGTCTTTTACCAAAATATTTTTGGGCTAAAGCTGTTGCTACTGCATGTTATGTTTTAAATCATGTGCTCTTATTCAACCTATTTTAAATAAAATATCTTATAAATTGTTTTATGATAGAATTTCAAAAGTTTTTTATTTCAAGATTTTTAGATGTAAATGTTTTATATTAAATACAAGAGATGCTTTAGATAAATTTGATGCTCGATCCAATGAAGGTATATTTGTTAGATATTCTACTCAAAGTAAGGCATATAGAATTTTTAATAAGAAAATATTTACTATTTAAGAATCATTATATATTAAATATGATGAATCTTTGACTAAACCTATTTCTAATACTTCTTCACATCATGATGATGATATCATAGATACTCATATTTATAATACTATTAAATCTTCTGATGATACTAACATTTCTAATATTAGTGAGACTCCTACTGAGTTACCTAAAGCATATGTTGAAGTAAGGAATCATCTACATGATTTGGTTATTGGAGATATAACTCAAGGTGTTCAGACTATATCCAAGTTGAACTACATGACACAAATTACCTTCATATCACTGATTGAACTGAAGAATATCAAAGAAGCATGTACAGATGATTTTCTGCCTATTGCAATGTAAGAAAAGTTGAATCAATTTGTCTCAAATGATGTTTGAGATCTTGTACAACGTCCTACTGATCATCCAGTCATCGGTACCAGATGGTATTTAAGAACAAAATCAATGGATCAGGTCAAGTTATTAAGAACAAAGTAAGATTAGTTGCACAAGGATACAATCAAGAAGAAGGTATTGATTTTGATGAAATTTATGCACCAGTAGTTAGACTTGAATCCATTCGTATTTTACTTGCTTTTGCTTGTTTTATGAATTTTAAAATTTATCAAATGGCTGTTAAAAGTGCATTTTTAAATAGTTTTATTAAAGAAATTGTTTATGTTGAACAACCTCCAGGTTTTGAACATGAAAATTTTCAAACCATGTTTTTAAACTTAAAAAGATTTATATAGTTTAAAACAAGCACCACGTGCCTGGTATGATAAATTAAAAAGTTTTCTTTTAAATTCTGATTTTATGATGGAAAAGCAGATACAACACTTTTTATTAAACATGTTAATAAAGATATCTTAATTATATAAATATATATTGATGATATTTTATTTGAATCTACTAACGATAATCCTTGTCAAGAATTTTTTAAGACTATGTAGAGCGAATTCGAGATGAGCCACATGGGTGAACTTAATTACTTTCTCGGTCTGCAAATAAAGCAAATGAATAATGGAATCTTCATTTCTCAGTGCAAGTATGCAAAGGAACTTGTTAAAAGATTTGGTATGAAAAATTCTGGTAGTAAAAACACTCCCATGAGTACTGCTACATTCCTAGATAAAGATGAAAATGGTAAGCATGTTGATCAAAAACTATATTGAGGTATGATTAGTTCTTTACTATATATTATTCAAGTAGACTTGATATTATGTTCAGTATTTATTTATGTGCTAGATATCAATCTAATCCTAAGGAATCACACCTTAAAACAGTCTTCGATATATTAATAACACAGTCAATTATGGTTTATTTTATCCGAAATTAAGTACATTTGACTTACTATCATATAGTGATGCTGATTTTGCTGGATATAAATCTGATCAGAAAAGTACTAGTGGTACTTGTCACTTTTTGGCACATTCACTAGTATCATGGTTCACTAAAAATCAAAATTCTGTATCATTATCAACAATTAAAGAAGAATATATCACTGCTAGCGTTGCATGTGCTCAGATTTTATGGATGAAAAAAATGGTACTTGATTATGGTGTATCTATCACAAATAATACCAGTGCTATTAACTTATCTAAAAATCCAATTCATCATTCATGTACAAAACATATAGATATTAGATATCATTTTTTACGTGATCATGCTTTAAAAGGTGATATTTTATTAAATTTTATATCAACTGATAATCAAGTTGCAGATATTTTTACAAAACCTCTTAAAGAAGATATTTTTATGAGATTTCGAACAGATTTGGGTATTTGCAATATTTTTGATATTTAAATTTTTTTTAGAATTGTTTAATGTATTTTTTTCACTTATTAGTCGACTTAACAAAACTATTAGTCGACTTAACAAGTTACTAGTCGACTTAATGGATGATAAGTCGACTACTGTAATCAAACAGAAACATAGTATTTTGAACTATTCAGAATTAGTTGACTATATTGAACAATTAGTCGACTAAGCACGGGATTAGTTGACTAATTATAGACCCAAGTCGACTAACTCTGTATAAAACTGTGCTCTGTTATTGGATTTATGACTTTTGAATCTGACCCATTTCATGATTTTTTGGATACGATCTCTACCCATATTCAATTCTCACCGTTGATCTTATTTTTGCCTTCTATATTTACCTTTCCACACCATCAAAACCCTAGTTTTTACACATGTTCCCTTTTTCAACAGCAGCAGCCAGTCGATTTTAGCAGCAGCACCCGTTCTTCTTTCCTTTAAATTTCTAGGTAAAATCTTTCCAATTTCTCTTTTCACTTATAATTCCCTGGTTTCTCAACTATATTTATCCTCTCTTAGACCTTAATTTCATTTATCATCATGTTAAGATCTAAAAAAATATAAGTTCACACATCTTCATCATCCTCTCAAACTGATTTTAGGATTTTTCTTAAAAATCTCACTCTAGAAGATGATTACTTAAGACTTTCTCAGTTAGAAATTTTGCCTGGTAGATTTGTTAAGTATGAAGACTTTCATGAATATGATATTACATCTGTCTTCAAAATTATAGACTTTGTACTATGTTTTTCACTGAATCTAGGCAAGGGTATTATCCCTTTTTGATCCACCTCTTTTACACAAATTTAACCATTAAAGATAATGATGATAATATTCATATTTATTCTCTGGTTAAAGGTGTTCATATCAAATTATCTCCTAAATTTTTAGGTCGTATCCTCTCTATTCCATATCATGGCCTATCCCTTAATGATATTGAGATGGATGATGATGAAGTTTTATCCCATATATTCCTTTCAGGTCAAGGACTGCCAATGACAAACACCAAGTTAAAACCTATTCGTCGTCTAATTGGTTGTATCCATGCTTACAATATCTGCCCAAAAGCTGGGAGTTATAACTATTATTCCCATGACTTAGCTACCTGTGTCTGTGCCATCATGCTAGACTTGAAGTTAATTAGGCTAAAATCATATTTGATAACCTTGTCAAGGAGTATACTTCTTTTTTACCCTTTTGAGCTTTTCTGTCTCATGTGCTTCAGAAATTTAAAATAGATCTTACTTTCGAAACAAGTGTCATCAAAGTTTTCAAACCATTTGATCATGTCTTTCTCTATTGCATGAAACTTCTTGACTTTTCTTAACCTCCACCATAGCCACAACCTCAACATCAACCCTCTCCTCCTCCATAAAGCTCTACTTAAGCTCCTTCCTCTTCAACTCAACCTCCATTCACTGAACCCCCTTCCTCTCAACCACCTCTTTTCTTTCCTGATGCCTTCTATAATTATATCTTTGCTGAAATTTTGATTTTACAAGCCCAACAAACCTCTATGCTGAACACTCAGTCTGCATTACTCAACAATCAATATCTACTTATGGAGCATTTTATGAATATGCAACTGAAGATGGAGTCTTTTGAAGCCACACAAATGAAAATATTGGATCTCCTCAAGACCCATTTTTCACCACCTCCTCCTCCCGGATCCAACATTTGATGCACATGGCGTTGGATTTGTTTTTGTGTTGCTACACATTTTTTTGGCGTTCTTGCATATTTTTGTATTTTCTTTTGCTATGACTCTTTCTGCTTTCTATTGTAATAATTGACACTTTATGTTATGTTATGAAAACTTTGGTTGTTTATATATGCCTTTATGATCTGTGATATTTCTCTCTTTTTTGTAATGACAGAGAGGGGGAAGTTATAAGGTTATGTTTTTCTGTGTTTCTTGATATCTTTCTGTGTTATATATGGTAAAGATATATGGATATATGGCTATAGTTTATGTCTTATGTAGGGGGAGAACACTTATTATCTATAAATTTGTTATAACCTATTCTCTGCGGGGGAAAGTTTCTTTGCAGGGGGAGTTTTCGTGCACACAAGTTGTTATCGTCAAAAAGGGGGAGAATGTTGGAACTTACAGTTTGATAGATTTTGATGATAACAAATGTGATACAGATGCATTGGAGCTCTATCTCAAGAGTTAATACTGAATTCTGGTAGCTCAAGTTCATATAAGGATACGGACTATTTTTGTGTATTTTTAGAAATTTATTAAAAGCCTTGAGACCACACACAAAATAGTCTTATAGTCAACTAACCCCTTTCTATAGTCGACTAACATATCCTATAGTCGACTTACTATGTTATATAGTCCACTAAGTGTCTTCACAAAAAATATATTAGTTCTCTGTTGGTTGACTATAACCAGCATTAGTCGACTTACTATCTCTTCTGGTCTACTAAGTTTAGTTTCCAGAGACTTATCATTCTGTGCCAGTCTTCATATAGTCGACTTGATATCATGACTAGTTGACTAACCCAGTCAAAATTTCTTATACTAGTCTACTACTCCCATACCTTAGTCGACTAACTTCAGTTTCTGGCTGTTATTCACTTATCGATTTTCTAGTATTTTATTCAACGTTCTTATTTTCAAATTTGAGTTGATAACTTTCCTCACTGACCATTGATTTCACTTATAAATAGGGATGTTATCCTTAGATGTAATCACTAATTCAAATCATAAGTTTTCTGCCCAAACTCTGTTCAAAATTTCTATTTTCCAGAAAACTTATTTCTACTTTTATTTTTTCACACAATTCTAATTCTATGTGAAGAATTCTGAGAGTCCACCTATAAGAGACCTTGTTTATAATCAAAGTTTCATGGCTTATAGGATTCATTATAATCATTCAAAGAGTTGTTATCTTCTTGGTGTAGAGAAGAGTTGTACAGATTTGGCAAAGGTTGTTTTGTCAAGCGGTGTACAAGGAGTTGATTTTGGGGTGTATCAAAATCATGATAATAAAAATCTCAAGCTTGGGGACTGGACGTAATTCATAAGGACCGAACAAAGATAAAATCTCTTGTGTTTGCGTTTTCACTTTTCTAAGTTTTATTCTTTACATTTACTTTCCTATAAGTAGTTTATTTTTAAAAGTTTATAAATACTATTCATCCCCCTTTAGTGTTTGTGTTGCCTTGTTTAAAGATCCTGCATTCATCTTTATAAAACTCTAGAACAAAGAAAAGGAAAAAAAAGAAGAGAATACCCTACTCCCCAATCCTTATCCTCTCATATCACCTTCTCAAACCCAACTAGAAAAAGATCAGAGCCTTGCTGGAAGTGGAGGGGACCTTTCAGACTGAGGGGAAGCATTTCTGGTAATTAAATCTCAAACTATGAGTCTTTAATTTCGTTTAGGCATTTTATCAAACAGGTTGTGTATATTAATTAATAGCTTTAATTTCACTATAAAAGCATATGCTAAAATCCCAACAAAATTATGTAGTACTCCTTAGACATGTCCCTTAATTATCATAATTTTTAAATAATTTTTAAGATTTTATTTATACAAAAAAAAGGAAAAAAATTGTGCACTGTGTTGTGCACTATGCATAGCACAGTTCAGACCAGGCTGGCCAGGCCAAGCCTGGTCAGGCCCAGCCTGGCTGGGCTGGGTCTATGCACAATACAGACCTAGTCTGGGTCTAGGTACGGGTCTATTTTACAGACCTGAACCCGCCCCATTATTGTTAAAAAAAGAAAGAAAAAAGTAAGAAAAGAGAAAGAAAGAAAAAGAAAAAGAAAATAAAATAAAATAAATAGAATATACTATAGCAGACTAGACCCAGACCCAATATTGCAGCAAAAAAGCCATTATGAATTTTTAATTAATTTTACACTTAAATTAATTAAGAAAAATCTAGAAAAATCAGAAAAATTTCAGAAAAAAATCTTATAAAATCAAAAAATGAAATGTGACTCTGTAAAATTATTTTCTTAGTCATATCACTTAGAATATGTCAAAATTAAATATTTCTTATAATTATTATTTAAATTGAATGTAGATTACCGAGTTAATTTGCAAATTCTATATTCGGATCCGTGATGATCTCAGGTGAGTGTTTATCTATTGGTTTATTTTAATTACAACATTCTCTTTTATCATTTCATGTGAATATGTATATGATTTCTATATTATTCTATTCATGTCCAAAAATTATTATACTGTGATGCCCTGGTACTATTTTATTGATATGTTATTTACACTGTTATAAATTTGGTCCAATATTCTAGGTATATGAGTATTAAGCATGAGTTTCCTTATTGGTGATAACAGATTGAGAATTGAAATGTAAATTTGAGGATTAATTAAAGAAGAAGATACATTGATAAATTGGGTCTCCTATACTGGAACCGGGTACTGGGACCAATCATGGAAATTGTTAAAGTTTTACTGTCTTGAATATTTGATGGACTTAATTGAAGTCGAGTTGACTAAGGGTTGATAGCAGACCAGATTAATTAGAATAGCAGATTTTTTGGCAGATACGTAGTAAATTATTTATTATAGATTATTATAATACGGGAGAGTTGGGATTTGGTGATGATGACTACTTGTGATCATAGCTAGATATGTGGATACTTGTATGAGTTATTTATTAGACTTGATTCTTTCTTGTTGGAGGTAAATTACTGAAAAATTAATTGAATTGATGATTGATTAAATAGAAAATTCATTATTAAAAGATGAGATTTGATTTAGACTTGTCAGTAGACTCAATCGGAGTGGAGTTGACTTCGAGCTGAGAAATATGTGTTTGACTGGACTGATCAGAACTAGTAGATTATATGTTTACCCATTCGAGTGTTACATTGGATTTGGATCCTTTTGATTGAGCTTGGCGAACTGAGGGTTAACCGATGATCTGGATTGGATTTGGATAGCGATGACTATCTGGATATGATGAAGGGTGTATTTAAATAAATATTGAGACTTATGTACATCAGCGATTTAGAGAAGTGACATGTTGATGACTTAGAAGATTAGAGTAGATTGACATGATCGAGGTAACTATTTATTGATTTATTGAGGTGGTTATTGCAACAGATATTGACTTTGGAGTCCTCAATGGAT
Source organism: Agave tequilana (assembly GCA_038442645.1). Classification (NCBI taxonomy): domain Eukaryota; kingdom Viridiplantae; phylum Streptophyta; class Magnoliopsida; order Asparagales; family Asparagaceae; genus Agave; species Agave tequilana. The sequence continues at coordinate 23,542 of JAVJIF010012954.1, read as the reverse complement.
GAGATTTGACTAATTCTAGATGAGATTGTATTGTACGGGATCAGTGTCTGGACTTGTTTATGTAATTATTCATGCTACTGAAAGTTACTAGGAAATCATTGTTAGACCATAACGCTCGGTACAACTCTATTCATCATTTACTCGATTGTTACTGTACTGTTACTGTTACTGTCACCGCATCATCCCAATATTCTAGGTAACATGAATATTGACTGATTTAACTAAATAAAATAATAATGTAAAAAAATTGATGAAGAAGATAACGTCTATACTTTGGGTAGACCTCGGATACAGGTTGCACAGTCGAAATGAGGGTTCCACTGCAGGATCCTGGGGATAATTGACATCCATCTAATATTATTATTGTTACTATTACTGAGTACGTAGTGGTACGGGCTTGGTTCAGCGCCAGCCATCAGGGGCTGTGGTTCCGGGTATGTACAGTACCCACCTAAAGTATGGACAATATCTCTAACCAAATCAGTTTCAATAACCTAGGATCCTGATTGACACATATAGTAGGCATAGTATAGAATGCACCTAATGCATGTGGGAATTTTTGTTTGCTGACATAATTAATGACAAAACTGAAATAATACATTGACTTTTTAGACTGAACATGATATATATGCCTGATTGTAGACATCTGATTATACTAATGACCTGATTGTACACCTGACACCCTATTAGACATATGCTTTTATACTGACTTATTTTATTACTTCTATTAATGTTTTATATATTATTTCTATTTTATTCTAGTACATATGTTTCATAGTCTTCTTACATTTATATTTGAAAAGTCACCTAGAGGGGGGGTGAATAGGTGACGATGCTAATCTAGTGAACTAAATGCGGAATTAAAAACAAATTGCAATTACAACAATGATGCACACACACAAGCAAGTATAAGATATAGCAATTTGCACAATACACAAAGTAAAGAGAGAGATAGAGAGAGAGTCAATGGATCAAGCGCAAACAACAAGATATGTTCCGAGGTTCGAGCACCCAGCTCTACATCCCCGCCTTCGACACACGAAGGATTTCCAATCCACTAGCTTGTCCACAAAGGACTCCCACAAAGGGAACATCCACCGAGGATTTGGGGCAATCACAATACAAGGAGTACCCAACTCCTCTCCTTACAAACACAACCTCCTCCTTGAGGCACAACTCCAAGCCAACAATCACAACCTCCTCCTAGAGGCAAACTCAAAACCAATACAATCTCAACCTCCTCCACAACCACAAACAAATACAAGGATCACCTCACAACTTGAGGGATACAACCCAAAGCACAAAGCTAAGAAAAGATTGGGTTACAACTTGGTGGTCTAAAACAATAACCACAAACTATATCTTCTCCCACACAAATATCCTATAGATTTAGATAGTAGATTTTGCTCAAGTGTGGAGAAAACCAAGGGATTTGAAACCAGCAACTCAAAGAAAATCTTTGGGAAATAAATGAAACCAAGATAGAGAAGTTCAATTCAAAAGCTTTTCCCAAAACCCTTTTCTTTGATTTTTCAAACCCTAATGAAAACACCAAAAAGATTGTTCAATTTGAATCAAAAACCTATTTTGATTGCAGCAAAAACACCTGAGAGAATGAAAATTTTAGCCCAAAAATTCTTAGAGAAAAACTCTTGCAAATGGGGTATTTATAGGCTAATCCAGAAAATAGCCGTTGGCTGTAATTTTTGCCAGAATTACCCTGACGGTCGACCGCCCGGTCGACAGCCCAACGGTCAATTTTTGACCCGTTGGCGCTAGCGGTCGACCGCCCGGTCGACCCAAACAAACAGAGAGCAAACCTGCTCTCAGTCGGTCGACCGGCACGGTCGACCGGCTATAGGTGTAGCCAGCGTGCACGTTTCTGTGCACGTCGGTCGACCCATACGGTCGACCGTCTACATGGTGCGGTCGACCGTACCGGTCGACCGATCAGCCTGGCAGACACCAAAACAGGTCAGAAATCTGGGGAAATAAATATCCAATAAATTCTTATAAACTACAAAAAAAATCCCCAAAAATAGTTTTGTCAAATTGTATTGATATATAAACATGTGATAAAGTTTTGACTCAAATATCAAGCAATTAAAACTATTTTTATGTCTTTTCATTTTTACCAAAAACCAAAAACTTGTATTTTCTAAAACTTGGATTCTTGAATGGAAAATACATTTTGTCCAAAACTCTTCCAAGTACAAAAACATGTATTAAACAACATTAAGGCATGATGCATATGGATAGAAATCCAATATACATGAAATAAATATATATCATAGTTTTTGTCATTAATTCAAAAATATGTTTTGTCATAAATAGCAAAACATAAAACTCATGAAGTAGACTATCAAACTAAGCTTGTTTAAGCAATAGAAGCATGCATGTATATAGAACAAATCATATATACATTAAACCATGTAAACTTGTTTTGATCTATCTATTCATGAAAACCAAGATCGGTTAAACCTAAAACGAAAAACCGAAAACCAATATTCAAAACATGAAACGTGTGTGTTGTGAACTTGAGCTTATCATACTATTCTAATCTTTACAATTAGGATCTAAACCCAAAACTAAACTATGGTACCGATGTCTTCTTGTAGAGCGCAATCTCCAAGCCGACTCGATCCAAAACTCTTTGATCCACCGAGCAAGTGCAATATATGATCTTTGACGCTTGGGCTCTTGAATCAACATGTGGGTAGCTTCCAAATCATCTTGTTGAAGCTAATCACCTACTAATAACTTGATTAAAGATCTGAAACTAAAATCACAAGATTATTAGTACACATAACTACATGAGTTAATCATCATCAAAACTAGAGTGGAAGGCCTTTGGGCCAACAATCTCCCCCTTTTTGATGATGACAAAACTCATGGAGTTATATATGCATGGATTAAAGTAAAGCTTCAAAGAAGCTCCCCCTTAACTCATGCATAACAATAAAACATATAAGATATGCAATGAATGTTCTTAAACACATATAAACATGTTCTGGATACCAATTAAAATAAAACACAAACAATGAAACATGCTCTTGATACCAATAAAACAATAATATTGAAACCAACATATTATTACTAATGAAAAACAACTAAAACATATGCATAAATCAACCATGCATATAAACTATAAATTCTTCTCCCCCTTTTTGTCAATCATCAACAAAGGGGTAAAAACAAACATAATGAAAACAAATACTTCTCCCCCTAAATCTTCAAAACAAAGAAGCAATAAATTATTCCAAGGGGTAAAGCCAAAGTCAATATGATATCAATTGAAAATAACAAACTTTGAGAAATGCCAAATCCTATTTGAAATAAAACAAGGCATTGAAACAAAATAACATTTTATATCAAATTGAAAACATGTAATGTGAACTTGATACCAATAGATAATAAAAAATTGATACCAAAATAAGGAAACAAATAGCATCTTGATACCAAAAGAAGATATTTTTCATTATAAGCATATGATACCAATTACTTTAATATCATAAAGTTAGGGAGTGGGAAACAAAAACAATGGTAAACCAAATACCAATTGAAATATAAATTACGAGATTTCTCCCCCTTTATGAAATACCAAAAGAAAATATGCATAGGCTTGAAATAAGATACCAATTGAAAATTAAATCAATTGAAACATGATATTCATTAAAAATTCAAGCTTAGCAATCTTAAAATTATGATAAAGCTTGTATATGGATACCAATTGAAAAACTCAAGCTTAACATAACCAAAATTTGTGCTTCAAGATATAGGGATATAATAAGCACAAATAAATCATCTATATATGTATGTAAGAAATAGATACCAATTGAAATTGATACTATATGAAGTGTAAGCATACATATATAAAACAAAACATATATGAGTATACAAAGGATGTCAAGAGTGATACCAATTGAAAGAATTCAATGATACCAATTGAAACAACAATAAGATCAAGTGTATGACTCATATCAACTATACCTCCCAATCATGGTTCAAGATTTAAATGATTTTCATTTTAAAGTATACATGAACATGATCTCCCATCCAACCGCCCATCAAAAGGTAGGGGTTTTCAAAAATAGGTTTGAAAATAAGCTTTGTTTGAAAATCTCTACCATAGTGAAGAATACGAATTAGTTATAGGAAAAACTTTTTAAAACTAGTACGAAATCCTTCAAGTAAGGAATAAAACACAATTGTTTTTCATGAAACACATGTAAATCACATGATCACTAAACACTCAAAGTCCATAAAGCTCATTCAAATTCTCATGAAAACAAATCATGAGTAAACATTAAATAGGGTGAGTGTACAAGTGTTGTGTGAAACATATCATCATGAAAATGGACAATCAAGCTCAATTGAAATTCCTTTAAAATATGAACACATGAAAAACTGAATCTTCATTACTAAAGGAAATTTCCTCAATGACATGAAAATCATCATAACAAATTAAACTCCAAGGCATATGTATGTTTTGACAAAACAAAAGTATACATACATATCCCTAAATACAATTGAGTCCAAAATATAGATTTGCATGAAAAGCAAATGACTCAAGGGGCATACATGTATATCTTAAGGTTTGGCAAAATAGACATATACATGAAGTGAAAACACTTAATCATAGAAAACACATCAAAAATAGGAATACATGTTTGAATGCATGAATCATCAAAACTAGACTATAGTAGAACATCTAATGGGTACAAATAGGCATCCAAGCACAAACATATATAAAGGTTTATTTGTGGCCCATTCTATGTACAAGTATAAATCCTAGTTTTAATGAAAACTAACATCTAAGCATATATCCAAATCATTAAGCATAAAACGAGTCATAAATTAACAATATTCTAAAAATGATCATTATGTAAATCCACATGCTATAGGAATCATAATATCAAAACAATTGAGAAAACACAAATTATGGATTCATCTAAACAATGGAGATATCAAATTGCAATACATGCATAGCAATAAACACGCTATTCAAAACATGAATCATTAAAATGAAAGTCATACAATCATGAACATCAAATGATCATTATGCATATGCATGTGCACTAGATCTAGAGCATACATGTTAGTTTAAACAAGGTGAGACACTAAATATAGATCCATATGAAGCATGGGTGCTCAAGTAGCTAAACATGTACAACCTTAATCTAATGAACATGGCACAAGCATAACAAAACAAAACATGCAAAAAAAAAGATGAACGTAAAAAGCATGTAAACACTAAATGGAGTAAGGGATTGTTACCAAAACCGAAGGGGCAACTCTCCATGTCTCCAAAACACCCGGTGGTCCTCCCACCTAATCTCCTTGAGAGTGAAGCATCCAAATGGTTCTCCTTTTAGCTTAGAATGCATCCAACTCAAGGCACCAACACTCTCACATTATGTGAGAGCCTCCACCTACATCAAACATCAAAGAGGTGGATCTTGGTACCCATTTTCTTGTGGGTCCACGGGAGTTAGTATCTCTCCTAACCCAAATAAGATTAGTTGCTAAATTTTCAATATGTAATCTATCATAGAAAAATCTAGCAAGGTGGCCTTTTCGACCACAATGTGTACAAGTGTACACATGAGCATACATGTTATGATTGTGTCCGTGATGAGCATGTGTATGCCGTGATGGGTGTGCATGCATAGTTGGAGCTTGTTTCTTGCGAACCAAGGATTCCAAACGAGTGTGATTTAAAGCACATTGGCTCAAAGTGGAGCCCAAACAATCAACACTTTTCTTCAAATTATTTATATCATTTTCAATGCTAGAAGATAAAGTGGAGCATGCAATGGAAGTGCTAGAAGTAGAAGCTATGCTAGCATGGCAAACATGAATATCAATATCATTTTGCAAAGATTTATTTTTATTCAAAACCAAATCCAATTCTTTAGTTATGACATCAATATCATTTTTCAAAGTGAGATTTTCTTTAAAAGTAAAATCCAATTTTGAAGATAAGAACTCATTGTGCTTTACAACATCATCACAATCATTTTTGTTTTTCAAAAATTCATTTTCCTTTAAAGCAAGTTCGAGTTGAGATTTAAGTGAGTCACATTCACTTGCAATCTCTTCCTTCTCTTGCAACATCAATTCAAAATTAGAGCATAAATCCTTTAATTCATTTTTCAAAACAAGATTATCATCTTTCAACAAATCATGTTTTTCTAACAAATCTCAAGCTTTTGAACAAGTTCCATATTTAAAGTTTGAACTTCAAAACATCCATGACAATAGGAACTAGAGCTATCATCTATTTGAGAATCCGATTGTACCTCAAGGGAGTTCTTCCCTTGGACCATGAGGCATTGCTCTTCGGACTTTTCTCTCTTAGATCTCCTCATCTTGTTGATGATCCTTGGAAGCTCGGGAGAAGTCAAGATGCTCCAAACTGCAAAAGCCGAATCATAACGATCAAAAACATGTAATAAATGTTCATTTAGAGATGCTCTAAGTGCCCTAAGTGCTAATGCATTGGCCTTCTTATGCTTGCTACTATTTGGGAGGGATTCTATGGTAATGGCTTGATAAACTAGATGTCCTAGGTCTTTTAAATGTTTAGTCATATTAGCCTTCCAAGCATCAAGTCTAAAATGATCAAACATAGGAGGGCTAGCCATAAGTGCAAACTAAATGTGTGCAAATGAAAATGCAAATGAAGATTAGCAAACCAAGATCTCACTCCTAGGTGGTTAAACCTAAATATCAGGAGCGCTAGCTCTGATACCAATTGAAAAGTCACCTAGAGGGGGGGTGAATAGGTGACGATGCTAATCTAGTGAACTAAATGCGGAATTTAAAAACAAATTGCAATTACAACAATGATGCACACACACAAGCAAGTATAAGATATAGCAATTTGCACAATACAAAAAGTAAAGAGAGAGATAGAGAGAGTCAATGGATCAAGCGCAAACAACAAGATATGTTCCGAGGTTCGAGCACCCAGCTCTACATCCCCGCCTTCGACACACGAAGGATTTCCAATCCACTAGCTTGTCCACAAAGGACTCCCACAAAGGGAACCTCCACCGAGGATTTGGGGCAATAACAATACAAGGAGTACCCAACTCCTCTCCTTACAAACACAACCTCCTCCTTGAGGCACAATTCCAAGTCAACAATCACAACCTCCTCCTAGAGGCAAACTCAAAACCAATACAATCTCAACCTCCTCCACAACCACAAACCAATACAAGGATCACCTCACAACTTGAGGGATACAACCCAAAGCACAAATCTAAGAAAAGATTGGGTTACAACTTGGTGGTCTAAAACAACAACCACAAACTATATCTTCTCCCACACAAATATCCTATAGATTTAGATAGTAGATTTTTGCTCAAGTGTGGAGAAAACCAAGGGATTTGAATCCAGCAACTCAAAGAAAATCTTTGGGAAATAAATGAAACCAAGATAGAGAAGTTCAATTCAAAAACTTTTCCCAAAACCCTTTTCTTTGATTTTTCAAACCCTAATGAAAACACCAAAAAGATTGTTCAATTTGAATCAAAAACCTATTTTGATTGCAGCAAAAACACCTGAGAGAATGAAAATTTTAGCCCAAAAATTCTTAGAGAAAAACTCTTGCAAATGGGGTATTTATAGGCTAATCCAGAAAATAGCCATTGGCTGTAATTTTTGCTAGAATTACCCTGACGGTCGACCGCCCGGTCGACCGCCCAACGGTAAATTTTTGACCCGTTGGCGCTAGCGGTCGACCGCCCAGTCGACCCAAACAAATAGAGAGCAAACCTGCTCTCAGTCGGTCGACCGGCACGGTCGACCGGCTATAGGTGTAGCCAGCGTGCACGTTTCTGTGCACGTCAGTCGACCCATACGGTCGACCGTCTACATGGTGCGGTCGACCGTACCGGTCGACCGATCAGCCTGGCAGACACCAAAACAGGTCAGAAATCTGGGGAAATAAATATCCAATAAATTCTTATAAACTACAAAAAAATCCCCAAAAATAGTTTTGTCAAATTGCATTGATATATAAACATGTGATAAAAGTTTTGACTCAAATATCAAGCAATTAAAACTATTTTTATGTCTTTTCATTTTTACCAAAAACCAAAAACTTGTATTTTCTAAAACTTGGATTCTTGAATGGAAAATATATTTTGTCCAAAACTCTTCCAAGTACAAAAACATGATATTAAACAACATTAAGGCATGATGCATATGGATAGAAATCCAATATACATGAAATAAATATATATCATAGTTTTTGTCATTAATTCAAAAATATGTTTTGTCATAAATACCAAAACATAAAACTCATGAAGTAGACTATCAAACTAAGCTTGTTTAAGCAATAGAAGCATGCATGTATATAGAACAAATCATATATACATTAAACCATGTAAACTTGTTTTGATCTATCTATTCATGAAAACCAAGATCGGTTAAACCTAAAACGAAAAACCGAAAACCAATATTCAAAACATGAAACGTGTGTGTTGTGAACTTGAGCTTATCATACTATTCTAATCTTTACAATTAGGATCTAAACCCAAAACTAAACTATGGTACCGATGTCTTCTTGTAGAGCGCAATCTCCAAGCTGACTCGATCCAAAACTCGTTGATCCACCGAGCAAGTGCTATATATGATCTTTGACGCTTGGGCTCTTGAATCAACATGTGGGTAGCTTCCAAATCATCTTGTTGAAGCTAATCACCTACTAATAACTTGATTAAAGATCTGAAAATAAAATCACAAGATTATTAGTACACATAACTACATGACTTAATCATCATCAAAACTAGAGTGGAAGGCCTTTGGGCCAACAATATTCACATGCCTTTTCCTTTTATTCTTACACATTCACTAGGAGTTCTGACTCCCTTGATTTACATATACAGATCTTGAGCTTTTTATTGTTGACCAGGTATTTAGAGAGGATCACATGCTCCTTGAGGAGTTAGAGTCTCTCTCTTCTTGATTATCTGTATCCCTGCTCTTTTATTCATATTATTCCTTAATCTCTATGTTATATTCAGTCACATTTCATATTCTTATTCATATGCTATCATTTTGTCAGACATTATATGTATTATTGCAGTGATTTTAGTACCTTTATAGATGATTATATAGCTTGTTTAGGCTACTTTAGCCTTAGCATGTATATGTAAGTTATTCTCTTCGCGGATATACATCGCCGACTCTCGTCGCGACTCCATTTTCCTGTATTTTGGGAAGCGGGGCGTGATAAATGTTGTTAGGAATAAAGTTAGGTTAGTGGCCTAAGGTTACACCCAAGTCGAACGTATCGATTTTGAGGAAACCTTTGCACCCGTAGCACGGCTTGAAGCCATACATATTACATTTGCTTTTGCTTCCTTTAAAGATTTCAAATTTTTTCAAATGGATGTCAAAAGCGCATTTCTAAATGGTTTTATTGAAAAGGAAGTGTATATTGAACAACCCTTTGGGTTTACTGATCCTACACATCCGATTTTGTTTTCAAATTAGACAAAGTTTTATATGATATAAAACAAACTCAAAGAGCTTGGTATGAAAGACTTTCAACTTTCCTTATTTCAAATGATTTTGTAAAAGTAAAGTAGATACTACTTTGTTTACAAAGCATGTAGATAGTGATATCCTTATTGTTCAAATTTATGTTGATGATAATATATTTGGATCTACTAATAAAAAACTTTCTAAAGATTTTGAATCGTACATGAAGAACGAGTTTGAGATGTCTATGATAGGCGAGCTAAACTATTTCCTTGGACTCCAAAATAAGCAAAGGAGTGATAAAATTTTTATAAATCAAGCCAAGCTCACAAGGGAATTCATCAAGAAATTTGGGCTTGAAAATGCAAAGTCAAGAAGGACTTCCATGGCTACCACAACAAAACTTGAAAAGGATGAATAAGGTATAAATGTTGACATTAAACTTTACAGAAGTATAATTGATAGTTTACTTTATTTAATGGCTAGTAGACTTGATATTATGTTTAGTGTGTGTCTATATACTAGATTCCAATCTTGCCCTAAAGAGTCCCACTTGATTGCGGTAAAACGCATTATTAGATATGTTAAGGGCACTATTGGAATGGGCTTGTGGTATCCGAAGACCGGACAATTTTTCATGATGAGTTTTTCGGAGGCTGACTATGCCGATTGTAGAGTGGATAGGAAGAGCACAAGTGAAACTTATCAATTTTTAGGAAACTGTCTTGTTTCTTGGTCTTTCAAGAAATAAAATTTTGTAACCATCTCTGCCACCAAGGAGAAGTATGTTGCGGCCGGGGCTTGTTGTGCACAAGTCCCTTAGATGAAACATATTGCATTATGATCATATTAAAATATTTTATGATAATACTAGCACCATTCATATGACTAAAAATATAAACCAACATTTTACGTCCAATAAAAGCAGCTGGTTTGTTGACTGTTATCTCACTTTTGCTATAGTTTGACATTATTGACAAAAGAAGTTGACAACTCAATCGATTCAAACACCGACAAGCAAATCAAAACAGTTCAATAGTATGCCAACAAATAGATCACAATGCAGATAAGTTCTAGACCACATTTATGGATATATTTTCAAGTTCAACAGTACACTTACAACAATCTTCTTTGGTGTTTCAAAATAGTTCAACAGTACACTTATGAAAACCGAAATCCTGACAAGATCAAACTCATGACATTTTAAATGATTGTCAATGCAATCGCGAAGTTCCAAATCAACACGAGGTCCAAAAATTTCAAAATTCATCCCAGTCAACTGTGAAATTTCAAAAATATTGGATGGGATTTTGTAGGATGTCAAAAAATACCTCAGACGCGTGCCTCATGTCCTCTACCAAAACGCGAGGGCCGCGTTCCCCCCTTAAACGCAAAAATCACATTCTCCTATAAATGTATATATATTATATTATATTAAATTAATAGATACATGCACCAGGTATTTTCCAAGCTTCAACTGCCAAAAAGAGAATCTAAGAAAATGAAGGGCCCAAAGGAGAATCTCAGCTGGTTGTTATTTATAGAAGAGATGCGGACATAAAAAAGTTGAAAAATGCTAAAAATTAAAATGTTACTATCTAATATATATTGTTTTCATTGGCCCTACAACTCCCTTGTATTATACAAACATTATCATTCCCAAATGCTGTTGGGCTTGAGTGAACATGTGTTGGAGATTTTTTGACACAATTGAACGAACGGTCAATTTCACACTAGGAGTTGAGGGAATCAAGATTAATGAATATAGATAAAGATTTCAACATAAAAACAAGTAAAGACTAAAGAATGTTACGTGAAAACTCAAATTGAAAAAACCATGTGGAAGATGGAGAGAATTCACTATTTTCAAGAGGTTATAATGAATTTTGTCGAGCTTGTACTGTAATTGCAATCTCCAAGATCTGATCCCCCCTCTCATTGGAGGAAAAGGTCAATTTTTACTGAATTGTTGGCCTGGAGGCAGCGGAACACTGACGAGATTGGCGCAATTGTCATGATCTTGATCTGTGGAATTATTGTAACAGTTGTGACTATAGGTTCTTGATTGTTAGGATTTCCTGCCAAAAATCCTACCAATCCATAACTGCCTAGGCTAAAGGTTGTTTCATGTTACAAACATGGGAGAAGTTAGGCGTGTAACTGAAGGCAAAGATCAAGGAGGTCACTACTGTAACTATCCAGCTCAGAGTGGAAGTCTCTGGAAAGTAGTGAACCTCAGGACGGCTGAGAGCATGAGAGTTCTTGGGAACGACTGATTATTCTCAGAGGGAGGAGTGGCTTTTGGGAACAATTAAGTGTCCTCAAAGGGAAGAGAGGCTTTGAGAATGACCGAACATTTGTCATGATTCTGCTGAAGGTCAAAATTCGACCATTACAAATACCCCCCTCAGCCTCCTCCTTCTTGGATTATCTGAGAGAAAAGGAGGGGAGCGTACTAATTCAATCTTCAAAATAATGACTTCTCTGAGTAGTCGGAGAGTCCTCTGTACTTGAGGGACAGTTAAAATGACTTTTCATACTCTGAGCCCTTCTGGAAGTTGATACAGGCGAGGATCTGCTTAATTATTGTTCATCTTTGAAACTTGATGTGGACGCATAGGGGTTGTGTTGGCCCAAAGGCCCATCACTCAAGTTTTGATGATGATTAACTCATGTAGTTATAATACTAATGATCTTGTGTTTATATAGTTTCAGATATTTGATAAGGATCTTAGTAGGTATTTAGCTTCAACAAAAGATTTAAAATCAAGTTTTGAAGCTAGCATATGTTAATTTAAAAGCTCGCGCATCAAGATCGCATCAAGTACTCAAGAGGAATTTAGCTCATGGATCAAGTCAAGAAGGAGAAAAGGATTTTTAAGAGAAAATTTTGAAGACTTGAGTCTAGTTTTGTAGGTGTTAAGATTTTGCATTTTAGATAAAATGTAAATGATAGATTAGTTGTAGATTGCTCAAACTCATAAACATACACACACAAAATTTATATGTGTTTTCATAAAACAGTTTTGATTTTAGAAAATACTGTTTTGGTTTTGAGCTTCAAAGTATACATCCTTATGTTTCATGATCAGATTTCAAAAAAACAAGTTTATATGGTTTATATGTGTTTTAGATTTCATCCATGCATATTGTTGCTTCAAATGTTTAGAAAAACTTATTTGGTGATTCTATATCATGTTTAAGTTTTGTATTTATCAAAACTTATTTTAAAACTTATTGTCAAAAACATAGATATTTCATATTATTTGTATTGGATCATATCCATATACACTAAGCTTCAAGAGTGTTTAAAATATCTTAATTTTGTTTATGAAGAAGTTTTGAAAAAATCGTTTTTCAATTTGAAGACTGTTCTTGAAAAATATGGATTTTTACTTAAGGCTAAATTTTTATATCACAAAAATGGTTCAAAACGTATGTAATATGTGTTGATTTTTGATCACACGTATTTATACTTCAAAATATTTCAGTGAACTTATTTTTGTAGATTTTATGTGATTTTATAGGATTTTATAGGAGTTTTTATGACTAAGTCTTTATCCCTAAATTATCTGACCTGGCCTTCTGGCGGTTGACTGACCAGTCGACCAGCCAGAAGTTGGTCGATCAGGCGGTCGACCGATGTACACAGAAATGTGCATAGCCCTTAGGGCTGATCGACCGGGCAGTCAACCAATCCACAGAGTTAACTCTCTGGATCTGGCCCCGGTCGACCGGTCAGAGAGCTTTGCTCTCTGGATCTGGCCTCGGTCGACCGCCCGGTTGACCGGCAGGTCATGCCGAGGGTGCAGTCGATCGGACGGTTGACTAACAGGCCCCAACGATCAAAAATATGACCGTTGGTCGGTCGACCGACAAGTCATCCTGGCTACAGGTTTAACCCTAACGGCTAGTTTTTGATCCCCCTATAAAATAGGGTTCCCTTGGCCAGTTTTTAACATGATTTTGAGAGGGTTTCAAAGCCAGTTTTTCCCATCTCTCTTAGACTTTTTCTCCACTTGTTTTAGGGCTTATATTTCCATATCAAAAGGAGAATTTTCAAGAGTGTTTTTAAAAGAGATTTCTTGAGTTTTTCACAATAACTCTATCTTATTTTTCTCACACAAACTTGAGCTTTCCATTGCCACGTCTATCCTATAGGAGCCTTGTTGTGAGAGTATTTTTAGGTGATCAAAGAGTAGAGATCACCAAGTATTCATCTTGTATTTGAGGTGGTGAACTTACGGGTTCGTGTTGTGACGAGTTCTTGTGGGAGCTCGCTCTAGAGGTGCAGCCTCGACAAGCTAGTGTGTTGCGTGTGTTTTTTTCTTACGGGAACAAGAGAGGGACTTGTGAGTCCAAGAGTTCTAGTGTGAACTTGTTGTAGGTGTTGCAGCACCAAGTAATCTTCCATGATTGATTCTAATGGAATTCTTCATATTGTTGAAGGCGAGAAGTAGAGCAAGGTTGCTCGAACCTCAAAACAATTCTCCTGTAATTATGATTGCTCTCTTTCTCTCTCACTTGTGTTTATATGTCTTGCATGCTTATCTAGTTTATCTCTTTATATGCTTGATTTATCTTGTGCTTAATTGATATATGCTTGGGATTATTTGTTCACACTTATATTCAACTAAGAAAGCCATATTCAGAGCCCTTCATCGGGAATTCAGCTACACTCTTATGTTATACTTTGTGCGTTAGCTTAATAGTTTTTAGTTTGCATAAATAGTTTTTAATTCCACATCATTGTCATTAGAGTAGCTTGTCACCTATCACCCCCCTTCTAGGTTTATTTTTAATTAGTATCAGAGCATGGTGCTCTTGATTTGGGGCAACAAGCTTGAGTTAAAGATCCTCATTATAGCTAATCATAATATTTGTTTACGCACTCATATGGATTTCATGACACCTCCTATATTTGATATTCTTAACATCAAAACTTGAAAAGTTAAGATGTCAATGTATCCCAAAGCCCTAAGAATTCATGCTTATTTTGCCACTATTAAAGATTCATATGTTGAAATGGCAAACATCTAGCGGCTAATGCAAAAGTCATCCATGCTTTAAAGAGTACCCTAAATGATGATTATTTATGTAGGGTTTCTAACTTTGATTCGGCATTTGTAGTAAGAAACACACTTGTATCCCTTAGTGAATAAAAGCAATACTACATGGGGAGTGACTTGGATGATAGAAGTGATGCTTCCAACATATGCTACATGGTCCAAAGGGATAGCCCCTTGAGGTAAATTCTGAATCCGAGCTAGAAGAAGATAGCCTTATGTGAGCTTGCATCTTTTTGTCAAAAGCTTCTTGAGAAATATGATTTATTAAAAATAAAAAATGATAAATTAAAGAAGGAAAACACTTCTTTATTAAAAGAAAATAATTCTTTTAAAAATAAATCTGAAGGTGTGTCAAAAGAAAATGAATTTTTGAAAAAGGAGAATATTTCTTTATCTTCAAAATTAAATGTTACTTTTGAAGGAAACAATTCTTTAATAAATAAAATTGATTCTATTCCAAAAGAAAAGGAAACTGCTTTAAATGAAAATAAATCTTTGCAAAAGAAAATTGTTTTACAAGATAAAGAAAAGATTTATAAAAAGAAAAATAATATTGATTCTCATTCTTGCCATCTTATGTTAATAATGTTACATCCTCTTTTGATAAAATGAGATTGATGTTTTGAAAAAGAGAATTGATTGTTTGAGCTTAAATTTGAGCAATTGTACATTTAACCATAATAGATTAGAATTCATGTTTCATAATAAAGAAATTGCATATGTTTATGCACAAATCCCATGGCATACATATGCACTCCATGCTTACTCTCACACCACTCATATGCATGTTAGAGTGTATAATGTACACATTGTGGTCGCAAATGCCATCTTGCAAGATTTTATTTTGATAGATTAAATTCTATAAATTTTGCAAATAATAATGTTTTGGTTCCTTTGTTTCTAACCCCTGTGGACCCAAAAAGAAATGGGTACCAAAATTCTCACCTCTTGTGTTTAATGTAGGTGTGTTTCTCACATGAGTGAGAATATTGGTACCTTGATTGTGGATGTGTTTGAGCTTGATGGACACTACATTAGTTCATCACCTTCAACGATGTTTGGTGGGAGGACCACCATAGTTTGGAGACCTAGAAATAGTCCTATTGGTTTTGATAACTATCTCTAACTCTCTATTTATGTTTACATGCTATCTCATTGATGATTTTTTGTATGTCTTGATTTTTCATGTTCATTATGTTTAAATGCAATGTTTATTAGACTTGTGATATACATATGTAGTATTTGAGATACACCCATGTTTATATAGACTATTATTTTTGTGTTCTCAGTATAATTTAGCTATTGTGTATATCCTAACTCTAAATCATGTGCATTTACCCTAATGTTCATATTTGTTATGATTTTACACTTCATGTTTTTGATTACATGCTTAGATGTAATTTTTGTTAAAACTTGTGTTTATACTCTAGTGAGCTACACTTGGTGATTATGTGTTTGTGCTTCATTACTTATTTGTTCTCATTACATGTACATGTATAACCTAGTTTTGATGATTCTTTTATTTATACCTGTTTTTCCTATTTTTGTACATATTTTTTTTCATGTATATGTTGTTTTTGTCTAAAACTTATAAATATACATGTATATCGTAGAGCCACTTACCTTCATGCAATATACTTTTATGGACTTATTTATGTTTGGATATATATGTAGACCTATAATTTCAACAAAACATACATATATCTTGATGCTTGTTTAGTTTTGATGAAAATTTTAACTTTGATGATTTTCACATTTTTGTTAAAGGAATTTCATGTTTGTTTTGAGCTTTATTGATTTATTTCATGAATATGCTATTCACATAATTTTTGTGCACTCATATTATTTTTGTTTACTCATGACTTTGTTTTATGAGCACATTTTTTAGCCTAGATCTTGAGTGATAATTTTTGTGTACTTAGCAATGTTTTCCTGACATATATATGATTTGGCTTCATTTTTAAAGGATCTTTAACTAGCTTTTCAAAAATTACTTTAAACTAGTTATTTATCCTTCATTTGGTAGTGTTTTTAATTTATAATTATTTTCAAATCTTATTTTGAAAATTTCTACCCTACAATGGTGGATGGTTGGGAGACCATGCCTTATATACCTTAATGACTATCTTTTATCATGTGCATGAAAGGGTGGTAGGTATGAGTTATACACTTGATCTTCAAGGAATTTTATTTTGGTGTACTCATATTTGTTTCTTATATATGTATGCTTCAAATTTCAATTAGTATTAATTTCAATTGGTATTCCCATTTTCATATATACATATATATTATTTGGTTGTGCTTGTTTTTACAATGTCTTTACATTTTAAAGCACAAATTTTGTTTATGTTATGCTTGATTTTATTCCAAATGTTAATTAATATCTTTATAATCTTATACATTGATTTCAATTGGCATTTATTTGGGATCAAAATGTACTTCATGTTTCACTTTCAATTGATATCAAAATCTACTATTGGTATTTTAAAATATTTTTTAACAAGTGGTACCAACATTTATTTTTTTGTCAACTATAATTTGATTTCATTGGTATCCTAATTCATATTCATTTTGTTGACTTCTAGAAAGTTCAAAATTTGTGTTAAAGTAATTTCAAAATTTTCTTAAAATTTTTTGATATATATTGCTTATATGCAAGGGGAGCTTGACCTCTCTTCTATATGTGGTACATGTGTGTAGGGGGAGCTTAACATCTTCACTTATATATTATATTATGTTTTATGTAGGTTAGAGTCTAATCAACCCTTCTCCATGTAATGTATGTATGCAGGGGAGCTAACTTTATGTCTCTCCTCTTCATGAATGTATACGCATATACATTTTTATTGTTTGATTATCCTCACTCCTTTGTTAATTGATTAGTCTCTAATATTGCATAATTTTTACCACATCTGCACAATTATCTTACATAAAATACTGCTAATAATGGGTTGCTTGTGTGATCCTAGGTCCTGAAAATCACCTAGAGGGGGGGGTGAATAGGTGATGATGCTAATCAAAGAGCAATTTAAAAAATATGATGCAAATGTAATGCAACAATCTCCCAAAAAAAGACTAAGAGCCGAATTCCCTATTAAGGGCTCTGAACTCCTTCCTCCGGCTTCCTCGTAAAATGAGTTAGAGGTGCGCAATGCAACCTTGTTGTATGGGATAATGATTGACAATATGAATGAAAATGAATATGGCAATGACAATCTCAAGCAATAAGTAATGACAAGAAAAAGTAACCAATCGCAAACACAAAGATATGTTATCGAGGTTCGAGCACCCAGCTCTACTCCCCGCCTTCCCCAGAAGGATTCTAGCTACTTCCACTATCACAAAGATCACAAATACAATGGAGTACCCAACTCCACAATCTCAAGTACAAGGAATTTCTGAGTAGTCAAAAGACCACAAACTCTCTCTTTCAATTGTCTCTTCCCTTACAAAAGGTCTTTAGAGAACAATGAGTAGGAATGAAGCTCTTGTGTGTAAAGAGAAAAGAAAATGAAATCAGAGAATTCTTGAAAACACTTCAGAAAATGAGAGAGAATTTCAGCACAAAAACCAAGAAACCAAGCTCTTTTGAATGCCTTAAACTTTTGAATTTTTCTTGTAATAATTAGGTCAACCAATCTCTCCCAAACACCCCTATTTATAGGAGAGGGCTAGGGTTAGAAGATAAAACATTTTTAAGGCTAATCAGAATGTATTAAACCCAAACAGGTCATTTAAACTCACTTAAGTGAGAAAAAGAGAAAAATAAACAGCTCAGAAAAAAATGCCCGTTACTGTTCAAACGGCTCTGTCGGTCGACCGGTTCGGTCGACCGCAAGTTCAAAAATGTGACCGTTGCAGGCCAGCGGTCGACCGCCCGCGGTCGACCCAATCTAACCGAGAGCAAAGTTGCTTACGGTCGGTCGACCGGTCGGTCGACCGATACAACGTGCACACAGATACGTGCACAGCCAGAGCCACGGTCGACTGGGACGGTCGACCGGCCAAACCTGTCATAGGTCCGGTCGACCGTTCGGTCGACTGGCTCAGGTCAAAAATCAGGATTTTGAAGAGAAAATAAAAGGGGATTTTGATTTTGATAAAAATAGTTTTGAACATAGATTTGTATAAAACACAAATATATATCTGTAGGCCAAATCTTGTAAACAAAAAGTTTTTGTATAAATTATAAGAAAACATTTTGGAATAAACATGTGCGCAAAAACGTGTGTGATAGAGCTTCAAACCTATCCACTATTCTTTAACAAACTATAAAACTAAAAATACAATGATTAAATACTCTTTGAGCAATCTTCAAGTCTTTGAGCCATCCAATGCCTTGCTTGTGCCTTCTCTTCTATGATTCTTCCTTGATTGTGCAATTTGCCTTCCTTGCTATGTGAAACTTAGAAGTTCTTGCAAAAGCTAAGCCAATGGTCTCCAAACATGGTACAAAACCTGAAACTTATCTTGAACAAATTCATTAGTACCAAATAGCTCTTATTTGGTTTGTCATCATCAAAACACAAAACAAGAGAATGTAACCTCTTGGGCCAACAATCTCCCCCTTTTTGATGATGACAAAACAAATAGGCTATAGACAAAAATATGGGGGAGGAGAAGACTCCCCCTCAAATTATGTATATGAAAAACACAAGAACACAAAAACATACTTTTGATGCCAATTGAAACCAAATTGAAACAATACTAATAAAACACAAAATACAAGAGTTCTCATAAAACACAAGACTCATAACAAAAACTCATAAAAACCAAAACATATAAATTCATATGGAACCAAGACCAAATGAACTTATTTTTGTCCATGTAAACTTATTCTCCCCCTTTTTGTCATATATCAAAAAGGGTTATGAAAAACATGTTTAATCAATAACACAAACTTTAAGTTCTCCACAAATAAACGAAAATCTAGCAAAATCAAGTGGTTTAGTGAAAATATCGGCTAGTTGTAAATCCGTGAAAACATAATCAATATCTATATCTCCTTTCTCAAAATGTTCTCTAAGAAAGTGATATCTAATCTCAATGTGCTTGGTCTTACTATGTTGATTTGCATTCTTAGTCATGTGTATAGTACTAGTATTATCACAAATATTTTTATATGATCAAAATGCAAATCAAAATCAAGGAGAGTATGTTTCATCCAAAGGACTTGTGCACAACAAGCCCCTGCGGCAACATACTCCGCCTCGGCGGTTGAGAGTGCTACGGAATTTTATTTCCTAGAGGACCATGAAACAAGACAATTACCAAGAAATTGAAATGTCCCACTAGTACTCTTTCTATCAACTCTACAACCCGCATAGTCGGCATCCGAATAGCTAGTCATTGAAAAATCTCTAGTTTTCGGATACCAAAGACCCATTCCAATAGTGCCCTTAATATAACGAATAATGCATTTTACCGCAATAAGATGAGACTCTTTAGGACACGATTGAAATCTAGCACAAAGACACACACTAAACATGATATCCGGCCTACTTGCCGTTAAATATAAAAGACTTCCTATCATGCTTCTATATAATTTAAATCACATTTTTACCTTGATCATCCTTATCAAGCTTGGTTGTAGTTGCCATTGGAGTGTTGCAAGCCTTGATCCTTCAAGCCAAACTTCTTTACTAGCTCCTTTGCATACTTGGCTTGGCTAATGAAGGTTCCGTCTTGCAATTGCTTGATTTGGAGTCCAAGGAAGAAATTAAGCTCACCCATTGAAGACATTTCAAATTCAAGTTGCATGACCTTTTCAAAATCCTTGCACAACAGCTCATTAGTAGAACCAAAAATTATATCATCAACATAAATTTGCACAATTAAAATGTCATTATCAACATGCTTAGTAAAGAGAGTTGTGTCTACTTTGCCTTTAATAAAATCATTTGAAATAAGAAAACTAGAAAGCCTTTCATACCAAGCTCTTGGAGCTTGTTTCAATCCATACAAAGCTTTATCAAGTTTAAAAACAAAATCGGGATGAACATGATCAATAAAACCGGGAGGTTGAGAAACATAAACTTCTTCATTAATAAAACCATTCAAAAATGCACTTTTCACATCCATTTGAAAAAGTTTAAAATTTTTGAAAGATGCAAAAGCTAGTGTCATCCGTATGGCTTCAAGCCGTGCTACGGGTGCAAAGGTCTCCTCAAAGTCAATTCCTTCAACTTGAGTGTAACCTTGGGCCACTAACCTAGCTTTATTCCTAATGACATTTACGGACTCATCCATCTTGTTTCTAAAGATCCACTTAGTACCATTATTGGTCTATCGTGGGGTTTAGGAACAAGGTGCCAAACTTGGTTGCGCTCAATTGATTGAGTTCCTCTTGCATGGCAAGCAACCAATATGGTCTGTCTCGGCTTCGAGAATGCCTTTGGGTTCAAAATGAGAAATGAAAGCAAAGTTACCACATAGGTCATGGAGTTTGGAGCGCGTTGTGACTCCTTTAGATGCATCACCCAAGATGAGCTCCTTAGGATGATTTGTAGCGTATCTCCAAGCTTTAGGAAGCGGTTGAGAGCTTTCCTCTTTATCCTCTTGAACATCACCAATAGATTCTTGCTTATCTTCTTGAGCGGGTGAGTCCTTCAAGGATAGTCTCTCCATGTCTTCACCTAATGGTTCAATCTCTACAACATTCTCAATAACCACATTAGATTCTTCAAACTTAACATGCATGGATTCTTCAATGGTACGTGAAGATCTAATGAATACTCTATAAGCTTTACTAGTTGTAGAATATCCAACAAAATTGCTTCATAAGACTTAGCATCAAATTTACCCAAATTCTCTTTAGTATTCAAAACAAAACATTTGCATCCAAAAACTTTGAAATAAGCAACATTAGGTTTTCTAGAATGATACATTTCAAAAGATGTTTTGGAAGAATTTTTACACAAATAAATACGGTTGGATATATAGCATGCGGTGTTTACGGCCTCGGCCCATAGATATTGAGGGAGGTCATATTCACTAATCATTGTCCTAGCCATCTCTTGAAGTGTTCTATTTTTCCTTTCTACAACTCCATTTTGTTGTGGAGTTCTAGGACAAGACATTCATGCTTAATTCCCTTTTCATCACAATAAGTCATAAAGAGTTGGTTCACAAACTCACCACCTCTATCACTCCTTATTTTCAAAATCGGAAAACCTTTTTCTTTTTCAACCCTTTTTCGAAAAATCTTAAATGAGAAAAGGTTTGGTCTTTGTGTTCCAAAAAGAAAACCCAAGTGAAACGGGAAAAATCATCAACCAAAACATATGTATATCTACTACCATTTAAACTCTTAGTTTTAGTAGGTCCAAAAAGATCCATATGAATTATTTTAAAGGCCTAGTTGACATGATATCCTTGATTGGTTTGAAGGAAGACTTGGTTTGTTTCCCAAGTTGGCACGCACCACAAATGCGGTCTTTCTCAAACTTCAAGCAAGGTATACCCTTCACCAATTCCTTTGAATTAATCCTAGAAAGATGGTCAAAAGGTGCATGTCCTAATCTTCTATGCCAAAGCCAAGAATTTTTCATCAAAAGCATTTAAGCATTTAGTAGAACACTCAACATTAAGCATGTCAATGATATAAACATTATCATCACGAAAACCGGTAAGAATACAATCATTGGTTTTAATATCAAAAATCTTGCAAGAAGTATCATCAAAAACAACTTTAAGTCCACGATCACAAATTGACTAATACTAAGCAAATTATGTTTCAAACCTTCACTAAAACAACATTCTCAATAATAGGAGATGCACCAATTTGAATGTTACCTATACCGATGATAGTTCCTTTGGAGTCATCCCTAAAGGTGACGGAGCCACACCTTCCATGTACCTTGATAGGGTTGTAAAGTTGTTGATATCCCACGTCATGTGTCTTGAACACCACTATCAAGGTACCACCGCTCCCTACATCTTGGAGCCTTGGTGTGTACCTACATCAAACAATTTAGGACTTGATTTTGGTACCCACATTTTCTTGGGTCCTTGAGGGTTAGAGCTATGAACCCAAACAAGATTATTAGATCTATTTAATTGATCATAACAAAACTTAGCTAAATGTCCATTTTTACCACAATATGTGCATCTATATACTCTACCATATTTAAAAGCATAATGGGTGTGTGATTTGTGAGCATGAGCTTTGTGAGCATGAGCATGAGAAGTGTTAGGTGTAGTGTGAGCATGAGAAATCTTAGCATGTGATGTGTGCTTTTTAGAAATTTTTCCTCAAGTTTCTTAGTGTTAAAAGCACAATCTTTCAAACTTTCTCGAAATCAACCATTTTAATTTTTAAAGAAGAAATTTCTTTTTCATCAACAATAGGAAATTTAGCCTTACAAGAAACCTTGTAGGCATTAAACTCATTTTGAATAGAAGTGAGATTAGAAGAAATGTCATCCTTTTCTTTAGAAACCATAGCAAGTTGATTTTTGAGAAAAGCAACTTCTTTTTTGCAATTTAAAGCATTCAATTTTCTTGTTATCATAAGTTTTCAGAAAGTTCAACAAAAGCATGTACAAGAACTTCCTTACTTAATTCATCATCTTCATCATCAAGGGGTTGAGGGGTTACCTTAGGTGTGTTTTGCCATGAAACACATATTTGCTACATCCGCCTCTTCCTCGGACTCGCTTTCCGAATCCCAAGTTGCCTTGTATGCTTTCTTTTCTTCCGATTTCTTTTGCTTGAAGGAGGAGGTCATCTTCTTCTTGAACTCCGGGCAATCCGCCATGATGTGTCCGGCTTTCGGCAATTGTAGCATATAATTTTCCTCTCCTCTTTGCCTTCAAATTTCTCCGGAAGTTGAGCTTGTTCCTCCGGTACATCCTTTTGACATTTCGCACAAGGAGGGAGAGCTCCTCATCTTCTTCTTCATCTTCTTCATCGTCTTCAAGAGTGATGAAGACTTGAAAGCTATGGACTTCTTCTTTGTTGGAGCGGCCTCTTCTCTT